>ML338003.1:98273-116046 GCA_005239505.1 Nicotiana paniculata | reverse complement strand
CCTGAACTACGTTCGACTTGATTCCGAAAGGATACGTAGGCAGCCTCTCCCTGGGGTTCAGTCACACCAAAATAAAATTCCACATTTCCCCAAGAGTGAAACTAGGGCAGAAGTTATGATATGTTCGGCGATGTGTCGCCTGAAAGGTTCCAAAGTTGTAATTCAACACCAATTCTTTTCACCAAAAACCCTGTTCAAGTCCTTCCGATCAATCGGCAAAGATGTTTAAAGTTCGAGGATGCAGATGTTTGAAGCTGATACAAGTAATGAGAGAAATAAAATGAGAGAGTCCTATCGGTGAAAACCCACACGGGCACCGTGAGGCGACGGTAAGCAAAGAAATTAAAAATGAGAGAGTCTTGTTAGTGAAAACTCGCAAAGAGAACTACAAGGTGATGGTGAGAAGAGAAATGAGAGAGGTTAGTTGGTGAAAACCCGCAAAGGGCGCCACTGATCGAAAATGATAATGGGTCACTGACATGGACGCGGTCCGGGGCAAGGTTTCTCAATCTCAAGGTAATAATTGTGATGAATTTCTGAGAGTCGGACGGTTTACACGGATCAGGCATCCAGTCCAAAAGGCATGTCATATTCATTGAAGTCCGCATGCACTCCAGATAAGTCATTTCCTTTCCCTGGAAGGGACACCTCTTGTTTAAATTCATTGTCCATTCTATCATTTATTTTTCTTTTGAATCCCTTTCGGTCTAACTCTGTTCCGAAACTAAGGCAAAGAAAGGATGGCAAGACTAATTTACAGGGCTCTCATTTGGCATGTGTCAATATACAAAAGGCACCCAGCCTCATCAGGGGCATCGAATCGATCTCGACTGACCGTAGCGGCCGATGTTTCAAACTCAAAACCCTGAAAGGAGAAAATCAAATTGAAGTGCCTACAAAGGGGTCGAGATCAAGCTGTTGAAAGTCAAGGCCGCAAAACCAACCACCGTTTCAAACTAACAAATTGTTCTTTGTTTGAAGGAAACAGGTGTAACTAAAAGCAACCTTGCAAATGCAAGTGTAACCAAAGGAACGGGCGCAAGAGCTAGAAGCAGCTTTGCAGCAACAACTTGGAAAGGGAAGTTTTCTCCAAAATCTTTTCTCACATTTACTCAAAATAAAATGAAAAAAAAAGAAAAAAGAATGAAAAGAAACAATGTTGAAATCAGCCCAAATCTGAAGTGGTATAGGGTCTCCAAACTCTAGTCACACCTTTTCCATCATAGGGTATACAACCCCTAACTGACGTTTTCTTTTCCAACGTAGGGTATACACTCCCTAGTTGATACCGGCATAGGCTATACAACCCCTAGCCGACGATTTATTTTCCCAGCATAGGGTATACAACCTCTACCTGATGTTTTCTTTTCCAGCATAGGGTATACAACCCCTACCTGATGTTTTCTTTTTTCGGCATAGGGTATAAAACCCCTAGCCGACGATTTCTTTTCCAGCATAGGGTATACAACCCCTAGCTGATGTTTTATTTTTCGGCATAGGGTATACAACCCCTAGCTGACGATTCCTTTTTCCAGCATAGGGTATACAACCCCTAGCTGATGTTTTCTTTTCCAGCATAGGGTATACAACCCCTAGCTGATGTTTTCTTTTCCAGCATAGGGTATACAACCCCTAGCTGATATTTTCTTTTTCGGCATAGGGTATACAACCCCTAGCCGATGATTTATTTTTCCATCATAGGGTATAAAACCCTTAGCTGATGTTTTCTCTTTCAGCATAGGGTATACAACCCCTAGCCGATGATTTCTTTTTCCAGCATAGGGTGCACAACCCCTAGTTGATCCTTTCTTTCCTGACGCAGGGTACACACTCCCATAGTCGATGAATCAAGGGTATACATTCCCTGGTTGATGATTTCTTTTCCCGACGCAAGGTATACACTCCCATAGACGATGCCAATCAAGGGTATACATTCCCTGGTTGATGATTTCTTTTCCCGACGCATGGTATACACTCCCACAGTCGATGCCAATCAAGGGTATACATTCCCTGGTTGATGATTTCTTTTCCCGACGCAGGGTATACACTCCCATAGTCGATGCCAATCAAGGGTATACATTCCCTGGTTGATTTCTTTTCCCGACATGGGGGCATACACTCCCTAGTCGATGCTAATTAAGGGTATACATTCCCTGGTTGATGATTTCTTTTCCAATCAAAGGTATACATTCCCTGATTGATTTCTTTTCCCGACATGGGGGTATATGCTCCCTAGTAGATGCCAACATAGGATTTTCCATTCCTTAGTTTGATGCCAACATAGGGTCTCCATTCCCTAGTTGATGCCAACATAACCTGATGCCGACATAACTCGATGCCAACCTAGGATATCCCAGTCCTTAGTTGATGCCAACATAGGGTTCCACTCCCTAGTTGATGCCGGCATAACCAGATGATTTCTTCCAGCATAGAGTCCCACTCTATAGCAGACACCGGCATAACCTGGTGATCTTCCTGACAACAGTATAACCTGTTGATCATTTCCAGACACTGGCATAACCCAGTGATCTCTTCTCCCAGGAAACAACATAACCTGTATATCCTTCCAGACACCGGCATAACCTAGTGATCTTTTCCTGACAACAACATAACCTGTTGATCATTTTTTGAAACTGGCATAACCCAGTAATCTCTGTTTCAGGAAACAACATAACCTGTTGACCCTTCCAGACACCAGCATAACCTGGTGATCTTTTCTTTTCCTGACAATGGCATAACCCGTTGATCACTTCTTTGACACTGGCATAACCCAGTAATCTCCTTTTCCCCAAGCATCAGCATAACCTGTTGACCTTTCCAAGACACCAGCATAACCTGGTGATCTTTTCCTCACAACAACATAACTTGTTGATCATTTCCTGACACTGGTATAACCTAGTGATCTCTTTTTCAAGCAACAACATAACCTGTTGACCTTTTCAGGCACTAGCATAACCTAGTGATCTCTTTCTTAACAATGACATAACCCGTTGATCCTCCCCCCAGACACCGGCACCACCCGGTGATCTTCTCTCAACGACAGCATAACCTGTCGATTTTCTTCATAGGGTCTCCAACCCCTAGTTGATTTTACTATGGGCATAGGGTATCCACTCCCTAGTCTACAATAACGTCGGGTACACTGTTCCCGGCTTTTTCATTCTTTTCAATAATAAAGTAGTATAATTTTTCTATCAATAACTCACGAAATTTTCCTAGTAAAAACCGGGGCAGAAAATTTCGCTCGTTCGCTCTTGATTATGTAGATAACATTTTTAGGACATTGGACTCGGGACAACCAAAAGAAGAAGTTTCGATCCAAAATAACAGGAGAGAAATCCTAACTCAAAAGTACAAACATGGAGATGATATGGACTATTCAGGACGAGATTGAAGTCATCCGTTCGGTATATCCTGCCTTGATCCGAAAAATGAAGAGACGAAACCAACACCTGCGGCTAACAAGCATCAAGATCCAGGTCATAGTCGGCAGAAGATCAAGACTTAAGACCAGGTCTTAGATAGGAATCTTGTAACTAGCAACTGATATGTTTTAGTTAGTCGTTCGTTTTTCTTACTTTGGGTGTAATAAGGAGATCAGCAGCAGTAACAGCAGCAACCGCAGTGAAACCACAGTTACTCGGTAGTCCCAGCTACCAAAACTTCCAGAACTACACTGACCTGATTCCTTTATAGCCAAGGATATGTAGACAACCTCTGAAGCAGGGTTCGGTCAAACTTTTCAAAAAAACTTCACAAGGGAACATATGAATAAGTAAAAGTCGTTTATTGCTGCTCACTTTGTCTTTGTCCAGAAACTCTTCGTGTTTCCGAACAAAGAGGGGCAGCTGTGAGCACGTGATTTTTACCTATCGTATAATCCTACAAAAATCTCAATTAATTGATTTCCTAATTTTGTTGGATTTTAATGCTATTTGCGAATTTATTTTTTTTACATTGCATAGCCATGATCCGTCATTTAAATCCATAAATAGTTTCAAATGACATGATTAAGCACGTAAGATTTGTTATGATTTAAATAAATATAATTAGGCAAATTGAGTTTAGAATTAATTACTACATTTTTTATTGGGTATTAACATAATTAGAGTTAATTAACTAGATGTAAAGTAGGCAAAATTCGGACCTGGGCTAGAATTACCCAGGCCCAATTCCTAACTCTACACGCCTAGCAACCCAACCCAATACCCGCTTTTCAAAAGAAAAAAAAGGGTAGGGGGGGGGGGGAACTTCAGCAGAAGTGCTGAAGTTCTTAGTTCATTTGAGAAAACTTCAGTAGATGTGCTGAAGTTATTAATTCATTTGTGAAAAATTCAGCAGAAGTGCTGAAGTTATTAATTCATTTGTGAAAAACTTCAGCAGAAGTGCTGAAGTTATTTAGTATAAATTGTGAAAACTTCAGCAGAAGTGCTGAAGTTATTTAGTTCAACTGCAAAAACTTCAGCACCCAATATGCTGAAATTATTAGTTCATGCGTGAAAACTTCAGCAGAAGTGCTGAAGTTATTAGTTCATGTGTGAAAACTTCAGCAGAAGTGCTGAAGTTGTTAATTCATTTGTAAAAACTTCAGCAAAAAGTGCTGAAGTTATTAGTTCACTCGTGAAAACCTCAGCAGAAGTGCTAAAGTTATTAATTCATTTGTGAAAACTTCAGCAGAAGTGCTTAAGTTATCAATTCATTTGCGAAAACTTCAGCAGAAGTGCTGAAGTTATTTACTTTAATTGCAAAACTTCAGCAGTAGTGCTGAAGTTATTTAGTTCAATTGTAAAAACTTCAGCACCCAATCTGCTGAAGTTATTTAGTTCATTTGTAAGACTACAGCACCCAACATGCTGAAGTTATTTAGTTCAATTGTAAAAACTTCAGCACCCAATATGCTGAAGTTATTTAGTTCATTTGTAAGACTTCAGCACCCAACATGCTGAAGTTATTTAGTTCATTTTTAAAAGACTTCAGCACCCAATATGTTGAAGTTTGGCCTGCCCCATACACTAACCAAACGACCCCGTTTTTTAGAGTGTTAATCTCAGCCGTTGATCTTTCCAGATCCAACAGCTGAGAACTATCCAATCTCTAAGTATATATATGTCCAAACCACACCCCCACCCCCTCATTTCACCAAAGTCTAACACCCCATACCCCTTCTGTCTCTCGTCTCTCTCACCCCGTGTTAACTCCGCCGGTCGGAAATCGCCTTCGGCGGCGGAGCTTCTCCAATCGACACCAACTTTTAACCAGGTGATCACCATCATCTCCTTTATCACCTCCGGTTGCTAGTTTCCCCAAAAACCCAATCGATTTTCGTCAATTTCAGATCTAAGAATCTGAAAACCCCAAAATTACTCCCCGGACGATTCAAAGACAATTAATGGATCAGACCTTTATGGGTCGATTGCTCTTGACTAGAGCAACCGATTCATGAGGGTTTGATTCATTTTCAAACCATATCGGAGTCCGGCCAAAGTCCAGCAGCCTTCAACTTTTCCAGCCAAGTCCTCTAACGGGTATCCCCCGCCTTTTTCTATGTGTTTCGTACTTTTTGATCAATGATGTCAAATAGGCCGTTAGTTTAATTTCTGTAAAAAAAAAATCATCATGAACATGTCTAAATTCATATGTGTTTGTTGTCCTTCACTATTTGTTGTGTTAAATCGATTGAGTATGATTAATTCTTTCTCGTGTATTGAATCCGCGCCCTAGTTCAATTGTTTTCATTGTTTGAACCTTGACTAGTCAGTTTAGGAACTCTTCTGGATTTGATTTTTAGACCAAATATCATGCCAACAATTCCTTTATGTTGTTTCAGTAATGCTTCGATTCGTCTGTCCTAGCTATTTTAGAAATATTACTAAGTTAATCTGAGCCAGTGCATGGCCATGAATTAATTTAGCTCAATTTTTAGCTCAAGGCTACCGTAATTAGTCACGACCTCCTAAAATACACTTGCTTAACTAGTCTAACTTAGGTGGTTAGTTTCTTAAAAAATTGACTAAGTCTTAAAAGAAATTTCTTGCTTAAGATAATTAATTTAGGTTTCATTAACTGAACAAATCATCTAATCTAAGTTTAAGGAACCGAGTCGACTAATCTTAATTAAGTCAATTAAACTAGGATTAAGTTGATAATACATATTAGCCTTAATTAACTAAGGAACCTAACTAGGTTTAATTAATTAGAGTCAATAGTCAACCCTAAGCAAGTTAACACTGGTTACCTAGTGGTAATTTCAGGGACTTCAAGGGGTATATTAGGAATCCTAGATGAAGGAATCTTGCGTGTAATAACCCAAGAACCTTCTAGAACTAGGAAATCAAATTTTTTGGATAGAATAGTTATTGTAGGGGCTGGAAGTTTCTGGAATAAGGGCAGTTGTCCCAAAAGATAAGGGTGACAAGTGCCTATGTACTATTTCAACTCATTAGACAGGGAATATGCTAGATATATCCCATACCCAAGACCCTTATAAATACACCTATTTACCACATTAGGAAGAGCTTCTTTTTTACACTCCATTTTACTCTCTTTTACACTGACTCAGCCACTGGAACATATCTGAAAACATAGAAAAATCAGAACATCTTGCATTCAAAAAATAAAAAATAAAAAATAAAAAATAACTTCAAAGATATGTGTTAGTGAAAAGATTTGATTTCATTCAAGAATCATCAAGGTTCTTGTGTTTTTCTCAGCTTTGGGTTCTTGGTTGGTAGTCTGATTTCGAGGTTTTCTTGTCTAAATATTCAAGTTCTGGGTGGTTCATTCCTATTGGTTTTTGCTGGATTTTGGTTGGCCTGCTCTTGTTGTTGTTGAATCTTCCTCCTCTATGCTGTTTTGCTGATTTTCTGGCCTTTATTTGGTCAGGATTCTTGTTAACTTTCTCCTTTAAAAAGGTATGTAACAAGTTCATGCTTTAATGGAATTTTCAGTTTCGAATCATTGTTCATTATATGCTGTGATTTCTTGCTTAAACTGTTAATCTGTGTTGCTGGTATAAGTGGACCTTGAGTTTCTATCTCTGTGTTTAGACTATGAATTATGTGTTATTTAAAATCTATAAGGGTGAGTTAGGATTAGTTTTGTGTCTGCCTCGGATTTACATGAGATAATTTGCACTAGGGTAGATGAATTTGACTTCTTAATAGTCAAATTCACCCCATAATAGTGCACAAACAGTAATGTAATCTGCTGAAAATTACCCCTTAAGGGGTATAAAATGTGTAATTAAGAAAAGCTTTAAGGAAGGGAATCCGAGCCCACAAAAATGGTCGGATTACTTCTCAAAGTGCTAATAGTGGTCAAAGTATTTGACTAAATACTAATAAGGATGACTGTTAAGAGTCTAAACAAAGTGACCTCATTGGATTTGAATCTGACCCCTTCTATGGTTAGATTCAGTCCATAAAAAGGCATGAACATACTTTGTTCCCCTATGGCATCATTAAGTTTGAATCTAACTTCCTTTTATGGCTAGATTTATCTTACAAAATGCCCAAAGGTCTGTCGTTAATACTGTCCAAGTATTTAAACTTTGGACTTGTAATTTTTAGATTAACATTCAAAAATACAGGTTTAAGTCGTTGAAGAACATGTTGCTGGCTCGCACAGGAGCATCAACTAGTTTTGTTTTCCCTTCTTTATTTTTCCTATTAGTAAAAATCTGTATTATTATGGTTTAGGAGTAATGTAATAGCATATCTACAATCTTTTATATACATTTTTCCTTTTCAGTTGTAAATATGGACTGAACTATATAATTTTTATGATTAGTTGTATTTTCTGAAATCTGAAACGTTTATGATTATAGCAGTTATGGACCAGGCCTGTTAAGGTCACCCGAGCGGGGCCAGAGTCATGAGCATGGCCCAATTGAGCCGGATAGAGTCTGAATTTTAGGCTGTGGGCCTGGAATGTTAGACTCATTAACTGTGTTAAACAAATTGTAACCATTCTTTTCTCTTCTATTGTCAATTAGCATGAGGAGTATTTCATCTACAAAATTCACTGTAAATTTGCCTTATTTATTACCATATAAATGCGAAAATGTGTCAGCATGTTTGCTCTTAATATTTTCTTTAGCTATTTGATTTCGAATCATGTCCAAATGACCTAATTAGAATGGCCTAAAGTGATACAAATCGGGCTATACTAGGACATAGCCCAATACATGATTTGTCTTGGGATTTTTAATTTAGATGTAGTGAATCTCGAAAGCCTTTTAGATATTGAATGCCTTGGACTTAGAAAAACAAATTAATCATCAAAGTATACGTTCGCGTAACTTTGAATAAGATCAAATAAACCTTTTTCTCAAATTGTGTATACGTTTACGTAACACAAATAAAGACTAAAATGAATACTCGTAGAGACACTTTTAGGAACAGACTTCTTTAAATTGTCGGAATTGCGTGTACACGTTTGCGTGATGTAATTTCGGTATTTTTTTTACAACAAAACAAAATATGCGCTTGTGCACCCTATTTATCTTTTAAATGAGTTCAGTGTCGAGAATTGTGTACACGTCCGCATGACATGACTTTCGATACATTTTAAACTCTACGGGTTTACGCATATGTGACTCGTCTCAAAATAACTATTTAAATACAAATGAATAATAAAAGCGTTAAAGAATATAGAAATGCACATAGGTATAAAAGCAGTAATTAAACAATTTAGGCCAAGTTTAATCATTAAGCGACCGTACTAGAACCACGGAACTCGGGAGTGCCTAACACCTTCTCCCGGGTTAATAGAATTCCTTACCCGGATTTCTGGTTCGCAGACAATTTAAACAGATTCAAAATTCTTCGATTTTGGGATTTCTAATAAATAAATGGTGTCCCGGAACACCGTAAAAATTCGGGTGGCGACTCTGAATAAAATAAATGCCAAAAATTGAATAATATCATTTAAAGTGGAAAAACTCCCTTATTGCCCTCATCGGTGAAAAAGGAGGTGTGACATATATAACTCCATCTAGTCATGGGTCAATGTAAATGAATGCAATTCATGATAAGTACGTCAATAAAATCTTTCGAAGTGTCATAAGACCATTTGCCTATGATTAATATCATGAAATAAACTTTTTCAACTTATGTATTTTCTGAGACCCATGAACAGATGATAGAATAATATGACACATGGGGAATCAAGAACATAAGCATCTCTAGTATTTCTATGAATAGAGTCATTTATTGAAATTGTGCATTTTGTCGTTTCGTTTGCGTCGTATAGATCATGCCAAAAGAAAGAAGGGATAACCTTAACATACCTAAGCCAATTCTCTTGACAATCCCTCTGACACACATCAATTGTGACAAAACGTGTAACGGTGGAATGAAGTAGGGAAAATGCGTACAATATTCTTGAGAAAGATTGTACTGTGCTTCATTAGAATCGCAATTCTCACGTTACCTAATAGCCTTTTATGGATTTTATAGCAAATCACGTTGCTATCACCTATGTGAGTTTGTTGAAACATTGTTCCTTACATTAGAGATATATGTATCTCCCTTAAATGATTTAGAGGGGTTCTTTTAATCTTAGGGGGTGTGGGCCCCATTTATATGGTAATTAAGCCACAAAATCCTCTAAATAAGACACCACCTCCTTAAGCATATATCTAGATGTCAACTTGATGCAAAGTTTCCAAAATCCCACGTGGATTGTCACCCCATTATAATTATCCAACAAATATTACTTAGATGTTTATCCACAAATTCAATAATTAGCCAATTACCCACATAATTAAGAATTATCTCAAATTACTTAAAATGCTATTCACTTTTAACACACTTTATACACCTTGTTATCATGTTCATGTGATACCTTGTATGGCACTAGTCCATAAATACCGGGTATTTTAGCTCAGGTCGTATTCTATCCCAAAATGTCAAACTTCGACGAAATTAATTTTCTTCGATTTGCTTACCCTCACCTTCACGAATTTACTCATCACTTGTTTGAAATAGCATAATACTTATAATCCCAAAATAATCTTATTCCCAAACTTATGTCGATTAACTTACGACGAAACTTTAACGTACAAACATGCGAAATGTAACATCTCATTTTCGAGATTTCATCAAATTTACTTATGGCGTACTTTCATGTACAAAAATATGGGGTGTAATATCATTCCCCCCTTTGGAAAATTCCTCCTCGAATGTTGACTGATGCACTTATCATTTTCATAACCTATGGCTCTTGCGAGTACTTTAGTACTCTCCTTGCCATCTAGGTAACTGTTCTGTGAATAAATTCGAAGGCCAGGGAATTCCCCCCTTTAGGCCTCTTTCTCACACCATGACTTGTGGTCGGAATTCTTCCAATCTCGTAACTATTGCTACCTTCTATCATGCAGTATGTACGTCTTTGTCCTTGTATGTGTGCCTATGTGACTCTTCTCTCTTCTTTCCTCACGCTTTTATCCAAGATCTTGGCCTCACTTAGGGAAAATATAAAGAGCTTGATAAAATGTCCCTTTGGGAATCTATAGGTATACTGAAGTTTTTTCTCGGTACTTTGTTGAACTTACAAAAATTGCTATACCTTATTTCATAGATCAGTTTATCCATCCGTATGACTTTACTACACCTAGGTAGGTTGTATTATACCATAACTCTTACTTCCATTTATCGTTACTGAGGTCTGCTACCAAACTCCAGCTTACTCTCATTGATTATCCTATATGTATAAGTCTAAGTCCATTAATGCTTCCGCATTATTTTTCTTCTTAAGAATGATGACCTAATCTCATCTCATGCTTTTTAAGTTTTACCCATTATTTGTTGATTAACCTCAATGTTGATCTACAATTTACCACTGATAACTTGAAACCTCTTACGTAATCACTATGGGTTATGTTGCATCGAGGAACATTTGAAGTGATTTTCCTGATCCACCTGGGGGCGATACTATACTTCCAATACCGTATTTCATAGTATCCCAATGGGGTTCACCTTACGTGGGTATTTTAATCTTGTACAATTCATGAAATCCCTTCAAATCATCACTCAATCGAAAGCCCAAATGTCATCCTTCATTTACCTCAATTACACCCTCATTCTACTACCAGGGCAGCATTCCATCTCTTTTGAATGTTATTAGTCTTAGACTCTTTTGAGTTCATTTAGGCTATACTGAGCTTTCTGTAACTTAGAGAAACCATCAGCTCTCTTGTTTTCATGGGTTTAATCCTAAGACTTATCCATTCTCATCACCTTCTCACTCGCCCTTTCTTATCCTTACTCCTATCATCTTCAAACCTTGTCGCTTTACCATACTTTAGCTTGCGACCTACACATATTCATTTATACTATTCGCAACCTTCATTTAACTTGCTTGCACCATAGATTTTCTTATGTTACTTTGGAACATTAAGCAAGACATCACATTGTCTCTAACTCTTCTTTACTCTCTTAATTAGACTCCTTGATACCTATAAAACATAGGCTGGAAGACATGCCACTGGCGATGCTGCTATCATTCTTGGATACTGAATCGTTGCGCTTCTAGCCTTATATCCAAAATATAGAGTATTCACAACCTTCTGCATTTGAGTCGCGTACGTTGTTCACCTTTACCTTACTTACCTTAAAATATTTCATCACATCTTGTATCTCTTTCATAGGTATAATTCACATCCATAACTTGAAGATTTATTATAATACGTGTACCTATGGTGTATGCATAATCCGGTGAGCGCTTCATAATGACTTCTTATGAAGCTGGTATTCTCTTGACGCCCTTATAGGATATGGCTACTGTACTATCTCTCTTGTACCTCTGATATTTAAGAGTGATCCTGCAATGTTCTCAATCATGAGGTCTGTAATTTTCTGGGTCCAATAATCAGACTCTTGATTTACTTAGTTAGTGTAACTCTTTAGTTTCCTCTTCCCTCTGATCGACCTTTATGTAGTCTTAAGCTATCTTCTGATATGCGGCTTATGGCGTTGGATATCACTTTAGCCTTTCATGGACGCTATGGAATATCCGTGATACAATCATCTAACAATTCAATCCTTTGTCTATAACCTGGACTCAATTATTTCTTTTAACTTATACCAGGGTCTTCTACGGTTGTATGATTGTCAACATATATACTGCATAATACCCCAAAATTTTAGGGGGCATTCATTATGTAATTATCTTTGGATCATTGATCGAATAATTCCTTTCATTCCTTCTCAAGTTTCTTTAAATTCAAGCAATTGCTTTTCCTGGTCTTTCTGTCACTTTTTGCACGAATACTTGGTTTATCTTAGTGCCCACACATATTGGCCACGATAGGTGCCACTTACTTATGGGGTGCATAAAATTTTGTTGTGAGACTAATGTTACAATACCATTTCCTCTTTAGTTCACTGTGCTTAGGTTGAAGCCTTTTTACTTATTTCCTCAGCTAGTCTTTCATTGTTGTACTTAGGGAAGACCCTCTGACTCTTGTAAATCTGCGAGCTTATTACATACCCAATAAAATTTTTGATCTTCTTCTTCGCCTATTATTATTCATAGTTACTTACCTCCACGCCCTTGTGCTTGTAGGCTTGCTTCTGGACTAATATTTTGATTGTCTTCCCAGTGGCACTCTCTTTTATTCCCATAATACTCATACGGTACCTTTAACTACCCCAAATCCTATTTGAATATTTCTCAAGTATTACAATGACATTACTGCGAGGCTCAATTCCCTTTATTAGGTTTTACTATGTTTATCTTACATGATCTGCTGACTGGTCTTTAACCTCCTGTTTAGCCATAACTAGGCTCTTCCCGAATCAATTACTAACTATTCGTTGGCCAATTCTCATAGCAATATTTTGCGTAATCTTTCTTGATTTATTTCCTTTGTATTAACTTACGTCTCGCACTGGCTCCTTATCTATCAATAACATCTCGGGCAGGGACCCTTACTTTCTTTCATTGACGTCGTTTTTGCATAATGTTCTGGAATCGTAGCATATCTGTAGGCTTTGAATAAGTGCAATATCATCCCTTTTTTTAATTGCATTCTTCCTTTACCATTTCATAATTACTAGAACCACTTAACTCTGACTTCATGTCACATCACTCCATATTCCCCCCTTTAGGGGAGTACTAAGATTTAGCGTTATGACGATCTACCTATAGATGTTTTACCTCTTCATCTTTGGCGTCTTTTCACATCCTCGATGACCCTAACTCTCCTTGCAGTAATCATTATGTACCAAGGATAACAAAATTCCTTACTTACGATGGTGACACCTAGTGTAACTGGCACACACAGTTCCTTAAGCTTAACCTTGCTCACATTGCTTGCTTTAGGGAAGCGTCTGCCTGAATGACCATTCTCTGAATTTCTCATGAATCTTCTTCTGTTGTCTATTCTATTATTGTCGGAACGAAATCTGAAATTCTCATGATGCCGACTATTATCAAGTAACTCGGTCCCTAATTCATGTTTAGCTTATCTTGTTCACCAATCCATGCTAGTTTCAATTACACTGGGGTCTAACTTTTCCTTTTGGTAATCGCGTTAAAGTAGCAAACTTATTTCTTGATATGAGGATATGACTTTATAGCCTATATTCTTTTGTTGTCTCAAGGTTCGCCACCTCTGTCGCTTCCTTCACCTGACTATAGATTCTATAATACTATCATCTTTTGATCTACCGTTTGTCATCCATGTATCATATCTTACTCATAATGCTTCTTTATCTCTCTTCTTATTTCCTTGCTAATATTTCTTCCTATCCCTTTCTTTTGGAAACTTCAACAAGACATTTTTTTTTCTTCTAGCTCCCCTTGCTTCATTCATTGGCTCTTCGGTTTTCTCAACGTTCTCGCTCTACTAGGGACGGGAGCCACACTAAGGTAATATTTATACCTTCTAGGCTTTCAGTGCCTATCTTCTTAATTTTTTTTATCATGCTAGTATTCACATCTAATTTTAATATTCTAGAGTGCACCATCTGGGTGTCTCACACGGAGGTCTATTAGCACCTTTGTAATATCCTTAAGAAATATCAACTAACTCAAACAATCCATCCATCATTTTGGGTTACTCTAACCCTAGCCAGATTCTAATATTCTGTCCTTCTCTTAAACCATATCTGTTAGCTCCCATAGGGCATGACTAAGATGGGTGTGGCCGATTGTACATATATCTGTTGTTGTTGAAGATAACTCAAAATGCTTATCTCTCTCTTTACAATTGTAGATAATGTTCATCATTACTAACTGAGTACCTTGTACACTTTTTCACCTTGCTTCTTGTACTTTTTGAAACTTGTACCTTTTGATTCTCTCGTTGTTTTTTACCACATGGGTGGATAGATATTCATTCCTTAGGGATCCTTATCAAGAAGCTTGCACATCTTAGTAAACACATTATTTACTGAATACCTCATATTTATCCATCATAATCATGATGCAATAATCGAGTTCCTCGAACTCAACTCTTCCACGGCTATATCTCTTGCCAACCGTCTTTCTGGATATAGGCATCGTCGTATTATGAATAAGATAGAGTTTAGGAAATTGAGTTCTTACAACTGAGCTCTACCACATAGTCTAGAGTAAGAAGAAAGAGTGACAGTCCTAAATGCCCTGTAGCCTCCTTCTTATAAGTGTGGTGCACGACATACCCATAAACAAGACTCTACTAGACACGACTTGTAGACTCCCTAGGACAAAACTGCTCTGTTACCACTTTTGTCACGACCCAAACCGATGGGACGCGACAGGCACCTGATGCCCTTACTCAACTGATTACTGACGTAACGTATCTTTCTCATTACATCAACACGGGTAAATGGGCCAGAAGGGCCATATGAGGTAAGAAGAATAAGGCATGAGAGATCACTCGACATAAAATAACCCATCATGATATAATGACTTATACATATGACGTACGTGCCTATAAAGCAAAAATAATCATTCGTACATTGAACATAGGCCGACAAGGCCATACATCTTTCATATACATGACATATGTCTACAAACCTCTACGAGTACATAAACTTCATAAGACCGGGACAGGGCACCGACATACCAATCAATACATGTCTAAGTCATACTAATCAAATAAGCAACTCCGGAGCTAATGGAGCGCACCAACATCTTCCGCTGAGTTGATAGCCTCCTTGGAGGACTCTCAACCTGTCTATCGGGACCTGCAGGCATGAAACGCAGCGTCCCCAAGAAAAAGGGACGTCAGTACAAATAAATGTACCAAGTATGTAAGGAATGAAAATCAGTAAACAATAGACATGAGAGAAACATGGAGTATAAAACTCAACATGTATATCTGAATAGCTCTGTGAATCATTTAATATTATAATGTCATGCACATACGTATAAATGTTATACCATGCATGGGTATATGCTTTCATAACATCATCAAGCCTCTGAGGGCATCCCATCATATCATATCGGCCATTGTGGGCAAATCATCAACGTATATCAGTTGATCAGGTGGTGGTGGTATATAATGTCGTAACCTTTTCTCATATCCCATATAAATATACATATATATATATATATATATATGTATATATATATATATACATATATATATATATATATATATATACGTGTATATAACGCCATCTTGTCATGGGTCAATGTAAATGAATGCAATGCATGAGAAGTACGTCAATAAAATCTTTCGGAGTGTCATAAGACCATTATGACTCTGATTAATATCATGAAATAAACTTTTTCAACTTACGTATTTTCTGAGACCCATGAATAGATGATAGAATAATATGACACATGGGGAATCAAGAACATAAGCATCTCTAGTATTTTTATGAATAGAGTCATTTATGGAAATTGTGCATTTGCTCGTTTCGTTTGTGTCATATAGATCATGCCAAAAGAAAAAAGGGATAGCCTTAACATACCTGAGCCAATTCTCTTGACAATCCCTCTGAAACACATCAATTGTGACAAAACGCATAACGGCAGATCGAAGTAAGAAAAAATCCGTATGATATTTTGGAGATACCGTGCTCCATTAGGATTTCAATTATTCTCACGTTACTGAGTAGCCTTTTATGAAATTTATAGCAAATAACGTTGCTATCACCTATGTGAGTTTGCTGAACATTGTTCCTTACAATAGAGATATATGTATCTCCTTTAAATGATTTAGAGGGGTTCTTTTAATCTTAGGGGTGTGGAGGCCCCACTTATGTGGTTATTAAGCCACAAAATATTATATATAAGACACCACCTCCTTAAGCATATGTCTAGATGTCAACTTGCTGCAAACTTTCCAAAATCCCACGTGGATTGTCACCCTCTTATAATTATCTAACAAATATCACTTAAATATTTATCCACAAATTCAATCATAAACCAATTACCCACATAATTAAGAATTATCTCAAATTACTTAAAATTCTATTCACTTTTAACACATTTTATACACCTTGTTGTCATGTTCATGTGGTACCTTGTATGGCACTAGTCCATAAAGATCGGGTATTTTAGCTCGAGCCGTATTCTATCCCAAAATGTCAAACTTCGTCAAAGTTCATTTTTTCGATTTGCTTACTCTCTCACCTTCACGAATTTACTCATCACTTGTTTGAAATGGAATAATACTTATAATCCCAAAATAATCTCAGTCCCGAACTTACGTCGATTAACTTACGACAAAAATTTAACGTACAAAAATGCGAAATGTAACATCTCATTTCCGAGCTTTCATCAATTTACTTATGGCGTACTTCCACGTACGAAAACATGGGGTGTAATAGCGCAAATATCTTGTTACTCTTTTTCTCAGCATTCCTTGAGGCACCATAAGAAGCATAGAACTCTCGCACAAGTGTCTCGTTATTCTCATCTGGGACTTTAGTTAATAACTCCCATAGCCTTTTCTTAATGTTCTCGATCACATGAGGGTAGTGCTCCTTAAGACCGTTTAGACTCAACTTTTTCTCCTCAAGAATCTCTCTCTTTATTATCCTTTCTTTGTACAGGTTCATGAAGCCTATGACCCCAAATCTTAGATTTAGATCTTCCCCAATCTTCCGTCGTGATTCATCCTGTAAGTCAACGGACGGCTTGAGGTCACTTTGTGCCTCCTCCTCTTTAGATTGGGAGGAGTGCTCAGAAGTGTTGCGGTTTTTCTAGGCCATGGATGTTTGGACTGTTGTGTCTGTTGGCTCACAGTAGCAGCCTGTTTCCTTCCACGAGCGGGCAGTGATCGCGTTGCAAGAGACTTCTTTGGTTCCATTCCTATCAATGAAACAAAGTGTGAGTGGTTGACATAGCTTAGGGATCACATTGAGAGAAAATGACTGAAGCAAACAGCTTGTGCGATGGGTTATGCAATCGTATAATCACTTTGCGAACCGCAGATGCATCGCATATTTACAACACACAGAAGGCAAAACAATTATGCGGTCGCAAAACGGGCCCTATATGATGTTATGCAACCGCAAAGTGGTCGCATTTCAGCTCACCAGATGAGTGATTTATCTGACCATGTTTGTGGCGAGTATGTGGTCCGCGAAACTGGTTTTCAATTGCAAACCCCATTGCAGAACCATTTTGTATCAGGCCACCTAGGGTTCTTCTTGCTACGAATTTTCGGACCGCAAACAAATTATGCGGGCTGCAAAGATCGTCTTCTTTAGTTTAAACATGCTCACCTCACTCAAACACAAAATTCCTAACACTCAATTTCGAGAATCTTTACATAAATTACCCACCCAGATCCCCACAGCATAGGTTTGAGAGGAAGGGGGGGGGGGGG
>ML338003.1:34974-98210 GCA_005239505.1 Nicotiana paniculata | reverse complement strand
GAGGAGGGGGGGGGGGGGGAACGGGGTTAAAATAATTCCTAATTATGCAACACAACTACCTACTCTCAACCAATTTCCTCACCCTAATATCAACATTAATCAGAAAGAAGCGGGAAATCAGGGGAAACGACCATGGGAACTAAGAAATGAGGAAGAAGCATGCAACACAACCACGAGAAAAAGGGAAGAGAATCATACCCGATATTTGAGTAAGATAATGTGAACGAGGTGAGTTATTGATGCAAGTCTGATCCTCTTTATGTGACTGTGTGTGTTGTTTTTGGTCTTTTCTCTTTTCCTCTCCTTGTTTTTTTTTATTTTGATCGTGTTATGAAGTGGTTGTGTGTGAGTAAGAGTGAGGGTGCGACTAGTTATGCGAAAGGTTTTAGGGTTTTGTACATGTGCGGTTTGCAGCGGGCAATTGAATCGCATAACACATTATATGGTCGCATATGTGGTATGCGATGGATTAATGACTGGGTTGCCCAACCTTACTTTGCAATGCTTTCTGCAGTCGCATAGTGGTTATGCGGGTCGGCAGAAATTGAAATCTTACCGCATTTTGAGGACCCAATTTTGCTATTTTTCTGCCTGTGTCTGCGATGACTATGCGGTTCGCAAAGTCATTATGCGACCGCATAGTTGACACAAACCACAGACTCTTCTTTCCTTCATTTACCTCAGCATGTGCACCATGTTCATGATATTTTGGACTACCTGCATTCTAAGACACACATCAACCTGCTCAACACTATCAACTAAACCTACATAAATGAAAAACTAACAAAAGAGTTTTACCACACATGGGTTGCCTCCCAAGAAGCGCTTGATTTAACGTCGCAGCACGACGATGTTGACCCCATTAGGGCTATTCAGTGGTGGGGGCTGTTGTTGGACTATCCTTTAGAGAAATTTGTTCTATCAAATGCCATTCTCTTGTGGTACCGAGGTAATTCTTGACTCGTTTACCATTCACTTTGAAAGTTCGAGTTTCATCCTCCGACTCCAATTTAATAGCACCATAGGGGGACACACTCAGAACTTTTAATGGTCCAGACCATATGGACTTGAGTTTGCCCGGAAATAACTTGGGTCTTGAGTTGAAGAGTAAGATCAAGTCACCGGAATTGAATTCCTGCTTCAAGATCTTCTTGTCATTGACGAACTTCATTCTCTCCTTATACATGGTTGTACTCTCATAGGCATGGAGACAGAATTCTTCCATCTCATTGAGTTGTGTCATTCTCAGGCTAGCAGCTTCGGTCCAGTCAAGATTCAACTTTTTCAGAGCCCACATGTCTTTGTATTCAACTCCACCGGCAAGTGACATGCCTTACCAAAAAGAAACTGGTACGGTGAGGTGCCAATGGGAGTCTTAAATGTTGTGCGATATGCCCCCAACACATCATCTAGCTTCCTTGACCAGTCAGTCCTATTTGCATTGATAGTTTTTGCTAGGATGATTTTGATTTCCCTGTTAGAGACTTCAACCTGACCACTCGATTGAGGATGATAAGGTGTGGCTACTTTGTTCTTTACTCCATACTTTTCGAGCAACCCAGTGAAAGCCTTGTTGCAAAAATGAGAACCACCATTACTAAGGATGGCCCTGGGGGTACCAAACCGCGTGAATATGTTCTTCTGCAAGAATGCGGTCACATTCCTTGCTTCATTGTTGGTCAAGGAGATT
The DNA here is from genome assembly GCA_005239505.1 of Nicotiana paniculata. Classification (NCBI taxonomy): domain Eukaryota; kingdom Viridiplantae; phylum Streptophyta; class Magnoliopsida; order Solanales; family Solanaceae; genus Nicotiana; species Nicotiana paniculata. The sequence goes on along the minus strand of ML338003.1, from coordinate 96,520 downwards.
GCCTAGACCCATTTGGAGACGTATTCCACAACCACCAAGATGTATTTCATGCCATAAGAACTCACGAAATAGCCCATGAAGTCTATCCCCCACACATCAAAGATCTCGACCTCCATCACAAAATTCACAGGCATGTCATGTCTTTTAGATATTGGCCCTTGTCTATGACAAAATTCACAAAATCCATTTGATCTTCGTCTTGGTAGATTGATGTCCAATAGTAGCAACATAGATCTTTTGCCGCCGTCCGGTTTCCTCCATGATGACCCCCAACCGGGGAGTCATGGCATGCCTTGATAATTGGCACTACCTCATCTTCCGGAACACACCGCAAAATGATGTTTTCGGCACAAATACAGAACAAAAAGGGTTCCTCCTAATAGTATTGCCTACACTCCCACATAAACTTTTTATTTTGATAAGCTTCCAATCCATCGGGAACAAGGTCACTATCCAAAAAGTTAGCAATGTCGGCATACCAAGGAGAGAATGTGCTAGACAATGCCAATATGTGCTCACCTGGAAAGGAATCATTGATTTTAAGGTCTTTTTTTGGTCTCCCTGCCTCTTCAAGACTAGATAGGTGATCCGCAACTTGATTTTCTGTCCCTTTCCCGTCCTTGACTTCAAAGTCATACTCTTGCAACAAAAGGACCCACCGAATAAATCTTGGTTTGGTATCCTTCTTCGCCACAAAAAAACGAAGAGCAGCATGATCGGTGTAAACTATCACTTTGGACCCCAACAAATAAGCCCGAAATTTTTCAAAAGCATAGACAATGGCAAGAAGTTCTTGCTCAGCCACAGTGTAACTTATTTGAGCGCCATCAAGTGTCTTGCTTGCATAGTAGACAAGGTGAAGGATTTTGTTATGTCGTTGACCAAGCACAACCCCAATAGCTACACCACTAGCGTCACACATGAGTTCAAATGGAAGAGACCAATCGGGTGTGACAATAATAAGTGTCGTGGTGAGCTTTTCTTTCAATTCCTCAAAAGCCTTTAGATACTTCTCATCAAATATAAACTTTTCATCTTTTTCAAGGAGCTTGCACATGGGATTTACAATTTTTAGAAGTCCTTGATAAAACGCCTATAGAAGCCGGCGTGCCCTAAAAAGCTCTGGACACCTTTTAGTGAAGTGGGTGGAGGAAGCTTGGAAATGATTTCGATCTTTTCCCAGTAAACCTATATGCCTTGTTTGGAAATATTTTGGCCCAAAACAATGGCCTCATCCACCATGAAGTGGCATTTCTCCCAGTTTAGCACAAAGTTTGTTTCTTCACTTTTTTTGAGAGCTTGTCAAGACAATGCTCAAAGGAATCACCCACTACAGAGAAGTCATAGATAAACACTTCTAAGAAATCTTCCGCCATGTACGAAAAGATTGATATCATGCACCGTTGGAAAGTAGCAGGGGCATTGCGTAGCCCAAATGGCATACAGATAAAGGCAAAAGTCCCATATGGAAATGTGAATGTTGTATTCTCTTGATATTCCAAGGCGATGTTGATTTGGTTATAGATGGAATATCTATCCAAGAAGCAATAGAATGAACTTCCCGCTAGCCGATCAAGCATTTGATCAATAAAAGGCATAGGGAAATGGTCCTTGCAAGTAGCACTGTTTAGCTTCCGATAATCCATGAAAACTCTCCACCCGGTCACTGTTCTTATTGGGATGAGCTCATTTTTGTCGTTTTGAATCACGGTCATGTATCCTTTCTTTGGCACACATTGCACCGGACTCACCCAAGAACTATTGGCAATGGGGTAGACCACCCCGACATCTAACCATTTGATTATTTCTTTCTTTACCACCTTTTGCATGGAAGGGTTTAACCCTCTTTGATGCTCCACACTTGGTTTACTCTTTTGCTCCAATTGTATCTTGTGCTAACAAATTCCGGAGGGAATCCCTGTCCACTATTTTCCACCCAATGGCTTGCATGTGCTCTCTCAAGACATTCAACATTTATTCTACCTGCACATCATTCAACAAAGAAGAAACAATTACTAGTAGAGTGTCATTAGAGCCAAGAAATTTATACCTCAAGTCCGGTGGAAGTGGCTTGAGCTCAAGTTGTGGCAGCTTAATAATGGAAGTCTTGGCAAGAGGAGTGACTCTATTCTCTAAGTCAAGAGAAATTTTCTTTGGTACATAAGTGTAGGACCCAAGTCCTTCTAATGCATTCACTGATTCCATGTACCCCTCCATGTCTTCACCATCAAAACTTATCAAAATAGCCGCAAACGCCTCACCAAGGAATTTTTCTCCCTCTTCATCTCGATTTCATCTTCTACCTCATCAACAACATCAATGACTTAGATGCTTCATATGCATGTGGAAACTTCATACTCTTACTCTCTTGAAAGGTAACATCTTCGTCATTAACTAGAAACTTGATCTCATTTTATTCGGAATCCATGAGTCCTCTTCCGATAGCAAGAAATGGTCTCCCCAAGATGATAGGGATTTCTTTGTCAACATCACAATCAAGGATCACAAAGTCGGCAGGGAGGAGGAACTTTCCCACTTTCACATGAAAATCATCAACAATCCCCACCGGGTCTCTTTATTGAATGATTGACCATTTGCAATCTCATACTTGTAGGCCTCAACATAACTAACACCACTTTCTTGTAAATAGCAAGAGGAATTAAATTGATGCTATCCCCATTATCACAAAGAGCTCTTGCAAAATCGCGCACCCAAATAGTGCATGGAATGGTAAAAGATCACGGGTCTTCTATCTTTTGAACGGTCGTTGTTTCAATGATGGAACTAACCCGGTGAGTCACATTCACCACTTCACTCTTGGTGGTTTTCTTCTTGGTAATCAAGTCTTTCAAATACTTAGCAGAACCCGGCATCTCTTGAAATGCTTCCACAAACAGAATATTCACTGATAATTGCTTGAGAATGTCATAGAAATTCTCGAGTTTCCTATCATCAACCTTCCTAGCAAGTCTTTGAGTAAAAGGAGGAGAAGGTCCAGGAATTGGTGCTAGAGTTTTTGGTGTCTCTTTCACCTTTTCCTTAACCTCTTCCCGGTTTACTTCTTGAATTTTCACCTCTTCTGGGACTTTTTCAGCTTCAACAACAATTGGCACCTCAACTTCTGCCTCAACTTCTTGTTCGGAATCTTCCACTTCGACCACTTGTTCATTCTTTCCTTGAAGTACTTTCCCACTCCGAGTTGTAATTGACATACAATGAGAAGTTGGACTGCCCCCACTACCTTTTGGGTTTGCAATTATGTCACTTGGGAGTGTTCCCTTTTGCTTCGAATTTTTCTCTCTTGATAGGTCTCTCATTTTCATCTCCAACCTTTGAATAGATGTGGTATGAGAACCGACAAGCTCGGTCATATTCCTCATTGAAGTGTCAGATCTTTCTTGATTTTGCTTACTCGTTCAATCATGTTCTCCAACTTGGAATCACTTGAAGAACCTTCCTTCCAATGTGGAGAGTTTGAATATTTCCCCTTCGGTGGAACATAGGGGTTTGAACTGCTATTTGAAAAGTTGTTTTTGTTGTTACTCCAATTCCCTTGATTTGAACTACCTTGGTCATTTCACCACTGTTGGTTGCCTTGACCTTGCGGGTTAGGCCTCCATTGGTTTTGTTGTTCTAAACCTTGGTATGGTTGCCTTTGATAACCTCCTTGAGAGTTGTTGACATAATTTTCTTCCTCGTAATCCTCATTTGATGTGGGTTGAACATCTTCCACCACATTCACCTTTTTTTCTTTGGCTTTCAGTGAACATCTTTGTCAACACATTGGCATTCGTGGAAGGCCCGACAATTACTTGATCTCTTTCTTGGTCCTCCTTAATTATGTGGGTCGAGGAAGGAGCACCATATGCAATTCCACCCATGGTGTCCTCTGAGTGCCTAGCTTGGTTATGTTTTGCCATTTTTTCAAGTATTTGTGTGATCCTCGCAAATGTTTTATCCATAAAAGATCCATCAGCTGCATTTTTGTCTATACATTGATTCATAGCATCCAAGCTCATGTAGAATTTCTCCAACAAGATAGAATCCGGAAAACCATGATTTAGTGACCTCACTAAATATAGCTTGAATCGATCCCATGCCTCATGTAGGTGTTCTCCCGGTAATTTCTTGAAAAAGAAAATTTTATCGCGGAGCTCAAACTTCTTGCTTTGCGGGAACCATTATCTAGGAAAGCTCGAACGAGTTCAAGCCAAGGATTAATGGAATTTGGTGGTAGATTTCGGATCCATTTCCTTGCCTCTCCAGCCAGTAAGTACTTGAACACCTTCAATCTTAGGGCATCATCTGAGATACTAGTCTGCTTGTGCATCGCACACTCACCCAAGAAGTTTCTGAGATGTTGTGTCGGATCATCATTGGTGGAATTTCTGAAAAAACCCCTCTGCTGTGAGCATTAGGATTAAACCGTGTTCCACCTTGAAAGTGGCAGCATCAACTCTTGGAGGTACAATAGAATTTGTATCCTCAATGTACTCATCTATGTCCGCAAAAGGATTTTCTTCTTCGTCACACTCGGTCATGTTTTCTTATCAATACCAAGCAAAGCAAGCAAAGTGTGATGGAATAGAAGAAGACGTAAAGTAAAGCACACATTAATTAGTAATTTCTAAACCATATTCCCCGACAACGGCGCCAAAAGTTGTTACCCTCAAATTACATTTTATATAAATAGGGTAAGGCGGTTGGCGTCAAATATAATAACCTAAGAAGGTTGGGGTCGAATTCCACAGGGAATATGTGTGAAAAGGTTACATGAGTAGTGTGAAACTTGACTTAAGTCGTAATTCTACTCCTTTATCTTAACAAGAGAATGTTATAATTGTGATTTAACAAGATAACTATTTTGTTATGAGAATGTGATTAATTTGGTTCCTGGATCTGCACATGAAAAACATGCGCAGGAAAGGGCATGAGTACACAACAGCGGTACTCAGTAAGTGCCAAGCCTAACTTCGGTCAGTTAGTGAAGAGGAAGGTCAGGGCCCTACTGAGATCAAACAATATAATAGGAATTTACAGTATGAAAACAGGTGGCAATAATAAGTACAGCAATGCAACAAGACAGGTCAAACAAGGCAATAAGTAAACACAAGAATAGAGTAAACCCGGAATATGTACAGAATAATAACAATGGTAACAATGAGGATTTCCCAGGATACCGTCCTGTAGTCCTTTTCTCAAATGTCCAGTGGATCTCCCGGAATACCGTCCCGTAGTCCATCATCTGTATCTCCAAAGGATCTCCGCGATACCGTCTCGTAGTCCATCATATGTATTTCTGAAGGATTTTTCGGGATACCGTCCCGTAGTCCATCATATGTATATCCGAAGGAATCTTCCGGGATACCGTCCCGTAGTCCATTATATGTATATCCAAAGGAATCTTCCGGGATACCGTCCCGTAGCCCATTATATGTATATCCGAAGGATCTTCCGGGATACCATCCGGTAGTCCATCATATGTATATCCAAAGGATCTCCGGGATACCGTCCCGTAGTCCATCATATGTATATCCGAAGGATCTCCGGGATACCGTCCCATAGTCCATCATATGTATATCCGAAGGATTTTCCGGGACACCGTCCCGTAGTCCAACTATCAGTGTGCACGGGGATCTCTCGGGATACCGTCCCGTAGTACCAAAGTAAATAAGCAGGGAAATCTCTCGGGATACCGTCCCGTAGTCCCTAAGTAAATGTGCAGGGGGATCTCCCGGGATACCGTCCCGTAGTCCCAATGTAAATATGCAGCCACAACAAGAAGACATTCAGATTTAAAGTGCAAAAATACATGGCAACAAGTAAGTCTAGCCCAACATACTTCATTTAGTACAATTTAAAGCAATCTAAGCAAACAGGTAATATGGGGCAGCTAGGCATGCCCTTCTAAGCTAACATAGACTATGATTGCAAGTAGAATAAAACAGGTAAGAAAGGAACTCAGTCTAAATATTTGAAGTAAATCCGGATTTACAACAATTAGCACAAGTATGCGCTCGTCACCTCACGTACAAGGCATTCAATTACCAAACATCACATCCTAAGGGGAATGGTCCCCCACACAAAGTTAGACAAGCCACTTACCTCGAATCGGCTCAAAATCAACTTGAAATCACACGTTTTCCACGAGTATCCAACTCCAAATAGCCCAAATCTATTCAAATAAATTTCATATCGTAAATAACATCTCATGCAATTGATTCTACTATTAAATTCAAGGTTACTGCGCGAAATTAGGTGAAATGACCAAAACACCCCTGAGGCCAGCACCTCGGAATCGGATAAATTTCACATTTTCAGAACCCTCGTACTCTCACGAGTCCAGCCATATAAAACTCTCTCAAATCANTAAGTGCATTGTAGGCCACTGGTTGGCTTCGCAAATGCGAACAGGGGTTCGCAATTGCGAAAACCCCTGACCTGGAAATTGCGAAGCACAGTTCGCATTTGCGAACACTGAGCAGAAGGAGAGGCTTCGCATTTGCAATGGCATTGTTCCCATTTCCGAACAGCCTGCCCAAACATTCCTTCGCATTTGCGATGACAATGTTCGTATTTGCGAACATGCACGCCCAGGAATGCCTTCGCATTGCGATGGAATTGTTCGCATTTGCGAACATGCCTGCCCAGGCATGCCTTCGCATTTGCGATGGCCTTGGTCGCAATTGCGAAGGCCTGCAGAACAGCCACACCTGAAGATTTCCAAGGCCAAAAAATGAAGTCTTTGGCCTATCCAAAACTCACCCGAGCCCTCGGGGCTCCAAACCAAATATAACACTACCTCAAAAACATCCCATGAACTTATCCGTGCGATCAAATCTCCAAAATAACATCATATGCATCGAATTAAGTCTCAAAATCCATGAATTCTTTCAAATTTCATAAAACATCAAATTTTCCATTTTAAGTCTGAAACACGCCAAACGAAATCTGTTTTCAACCAAACCTTACAGAAAGGACTTAACCATATATAAGACCTGTACTGGGCGCCTGAACCAAAATACGGGCCCGATACCATCACTTTCTAATCAGATTTCACTTTCAAATTCCTTAAATATTTTCAGAAAACAATTTTACTCAAAAATTCATTTCTCGGGCTTGGGACCTCAGAATTCGATTCCGGACATACGCACAAGTCCCATATTTTTCTACGGACTCTCCGGGACAGTCAAATCACGTGTCCGGGCCCGTTTATCCAAAATGTCGACCGAAGTCAAAGTTATTCATTTTTAATATCAAATCTTAGCATTTTTTTTATAGAATCTCATATTTAAGCTGTCCGGCCACGCGCCCGGACTGCGCACACTAATCAAGGCAAATACAAATGAGGTTTTCAAGGCCTCGTAAGCACGGAATGGGTGACAACATAGGTGATCACCCTTTGGGTCGTCACACTCTCCACCTCTAAAACAACCGTTCGTCCTCGAACAGACAGAAGAAGGAAGTACCTGAGTCGGGGAATAGATGAGGGTAACGGCTCCTCATATCGGACTCGGACTCCCAGGTCGATGCCTCAGGAGGCTGACCTCTCCACTGAACACGAATAGAGGGGAAACTCTTGGATCTCAACTGACGAACCTGCCGGTCTAGAATAGCTGCTGGGTCCTCCTCATAAGAGAAGTCCTTGTCCAATTGGACTGAACTTAAATCCAACACGTGCGACAGGTCACCATGATATCTCCGGAGCATCGAAACATGAAATACTGGATGAACTCCTGCCAAGCTGGGAGGTAAGGCAAGCTCATAAGCAACCTCCCCAACATGCATCAATATCTTGAAAGGGCCAATAAACCTCGGACTCAACTTCCCTTTCTTCCCAAATCTCATAACGCCCTTCATAGGCGAAACCCGAAGCTGAACCCGCTCTCCGGCCATATATGAAACATCACGAACCTTTCGGTCCGCGTAACTCTTCTGTCTGGACTAGGCTGTATGGAGTCTATCCTGAATCACCTTGACCTTCTCCAATGCATCCTGAACCAACTCTGTGCCCAGTAGCCTGGCCCCACCCGGCTCGAACCAACCCACCGGAGATCTGCACCTCCTACCATATAAAGCCTCATACAGCGCCGTCTAAATGCTGGATTGATTACTATTGTTGTAAGCAAACTCTGCCAATGACAAGAATTTATCCCAGGTCCCTCAAAACTCAATCACACACGCACGGAGCATATCCTCAAGAATCTGAATAGTGCACTCGGACTGTCCGTCCGTCTAGGGGTGAAATGTTATGCACAACTCCACCCTGGTACCTAACTCCTGTTGAACGGCTCTCCAGAATAATGAAGTGAACTGAGTACCTCTTTCTGAAATAATAGAAACCGGAATACCATGCCGACGAACGATCTCCCGAATATATATCTCTGCCAACCGCTCCGATGAATAAGTAGTCAGTACCGGAATGAAATGGGCTAATTTGGTCAGCCGATCAACAATCACCCAAATAGCATCATGCTTCCTTAAAGTCTGAGGAAGTCCAACCACAAAGTCCATGGTGATCCGCTCCCACTTCCACTCTAGAAGCTCAATTTTCTAAAGTAACCCTCCCGGTTTCTGATGCTCACATTTGACCTGCTGATAATTGAGGCACTTGGCTACAAACTCTGCTATATCCTTCTTCATCCTTTGCCACCAATAGTGATGCCTCAAATCCTGATACATCTTCGCAGTACCCGGATGGATGGAATACCGCGAACTATGGGCCTCTGCCAAAATCAACTCCCAAAGCCCATCAACATTGGGCACACAAATCTGTCCCTGCATCCTTAACACCCCGTCATCTCCAATGATCACATCTCTGGCATCACCGTGCTGGACCGTGTCCCTGAGGACAAGTAAATGAGAACCATCATACTGCCGCTCCCTGATACGATTGAATAAGGAAGACCGAGAAACCACACAAGCCAATACCCGGCAAGGCTCAGAAAGATCCAATCTCACGAACTGACTGGCTAAGGAATGAACATCTAAGGCTAAAGGCCTCTCAGCTGCATGAAGGTATGCCTAACTCCCCAAACTCTCCGCCCGGTGACTCAAGGCGTCGGTCACCACATTGGCCTTCCCCGGGTGGTATAATATAGTGATGTCATAGTCCTTTAGCAACTCTAACCATCTGTGTTGGCGCAAATTTAGATCCTTCTGCGTGAATATGTGCTGCAAACTCCGTTTGTCAGTATAAATCTCACAAGGCACACCGTACAAATAATGACACAAGATCTTCAAGGCATGAACAATGGCAGCTAACTCAAGGTCATGGATAGGGTAATTTTTCTCATGTATCTTCAACTGTCTGGATGCGTAGGAAATCACCCTACCGTCCTGCATCAACACTTCTCCAAGGCCAACTCGCGAGGCATCATAATAAACTGTATAAGACCCCGAACTAGTAGGCAATATCAGGATTGGGGTTGTAGTCAAAGCTGTCTTGAGCTTCTGAAACCTTGCCTCACACTCCTCTGTCCACTGAAATGGAGCACCCTTCTGGGTCAATCTAGTCATAGGGGCTGCAATAGATGAAAATCCCTCCACAAAACGGCGCTACNGTAACCTGCCAAGCCAATGAAACTGCAAATCTCTGTAACTGAGGATGGCCTGGGCCAACTCTGCACGACCTCTACCTTCTTCGGATCCACTCGAATGCCCTCACTCGATACCACGTGGCCTAAGAATGCCACAGAACTCAACCAAAATTCACATTTTGAGAACTTAGCATACAATTTCTTCTCTCTCAAGGTCTGAAGCACTGACCTCAGGTGTTGCTCATGATCTTCCCGACTTCGGGAATAAACAAGAATATCATCTATGAAAACAATGATGAACGAGTTGAGATATGGCCTGAACACACTGTGCATCAAATGCATAAATGTTACGGGGCATGAGTCAGTCCGAATGACATAACTAGAAACTCATAATGGCCATACCGAGTCCTGAAAGCAGTCTTTGGGATATCCGGCCCCCGAATCTTCAACTGATGGTAGGGTGGGCGCAAATCAATCTTAGAAAATACATGTACGCCCTGAAGCTGGTCAAATAAATCATCAATATAAGGCAAGGGATAGCGGTTCTTTACTGTAACCCTGTTCAACTGGCAATAATCAATACACATGCGCATAGAACCATCTTTCTTTTTCACAAATAAGACAGGAGCACCCCAAGGTGAAACACTGGGTCGAATAAAACCCTTATCAAGCAATTCTTGTAACTGATCCTTCAACTCAGGAGGAGCCACACGGTAAGGAGGAATGGAAATGGGCTGAGTGCCCGGCAACAAATCAATGCCAAAATCAATGTCTCTATCGGGCGGCATGCCCGGAAGATCAGCTGGAAACACCTCGGGATAATCTCGTACCACTGGAACTGAATCAACAGAAGGGGTATCAACACTGACATCTCTCACATAAGCCAAATACGCGGCACACCCCTTCTCAACCATACGCTGAGCTCTAAGAAAAGAGATAACTCTACTGGGAGTGTGATATAAAGTACCACTCCACTCAACATGCGGAATACCTGGCATAGTCAGTGTCACGGTCTTAGTGTGACAATCAAGAACAGCATAAAGGGGCGACAACCAGTCTATGCCCAAGATAATATCGAAATCCACCATATCGAGTAACAATAAATCCGCACTGGTCTCAAAACCACGAATAGTAACCAAATACGACCGATAAACGCGGTCCACAAAAATAGAATCTCCTACAGGAGTAGAAACATAAACAGGAGAACCCAAAGAATCTCGAGCTATACCCAAATGCGGAGCAAAATAAGAAGACACATAAGAGTACGTGGAGCCTGGATCGAATAGAACTGATACATCTCTGTGACAAACCAGTATAATACCTGTGATGACAGAATCGGAGGCAACAGCCTCGGTGAGCAGGAATAGCATAATATCTGGCCTGACCTCACCTTGAGGGAGACCTCTACCTCCCCGACCTCCGCCCCTGGCTGTCTGGGCGGATGGGGTAGCAGCTGGAGCTATGATCATGGCCTGAGAGCTCTACTGAGGACAATGTGGCTGAAAAGTCCGTGAAGATGCACCCCTATCAAGTCTGGGGAAGTCCCTAACCATATGGCGTGTATCAATGCACTCGAAACAAGCTCTGGGAGGACGTGGTGGTTGTGACTGGCTAGGGCCAGGTCTGCTAGACTGACCTCTGAAAGCACCCGCGTAGGAGGCGCACTAGAAACTGGAGGTGCATAGTAAGGCTCCTGAGGCCTGGGTGGAGCCGGGGTAGCGCTGGCTGCTGGAAGAGCTGAATGAACTGGGTGGACCATATAACCCCTACCATGATGACCTGCTGCTGGGGTATGGGCACCAGAGTAATGGCCCGACTCTTGAGACCTCTTGGCCTGTCTCTCCTCTCGCTCCCTAGCGAGCATACCCTCGATCCTCCTAGCAATGCTCACTACCTGCTGATAAGGAATGTCCATCTCCAACTCTCGAGCCATGCTAGATCTGATGGGTGGGATAAGACCCTCAATGAACCGGCGAACCCTCTCGCGTACAGTAGTAACCAAAACGGGTGTATGCCTAGCCAATCTGGTGTAATGGATAGCATACTCTGAAACTGTCATAGCACCCTGGGGCAAGTACTCAAACTCTGCGTGCCATGCGTCCCTGAGGCTCTGAGGAACAAACTCCCTCAGGAACATATCTGAGAACTGGGTCTAGGTCGGTGAAGTAGCCTCGTCTGGACTGTCTAACTCATAGGTGCGCCACCAATCATAGGTGGCCCCACAAAGCTGGAAGGTAGTAAAGGAAACACCACTAGATCCGGCTATGCCCATAGTACGAAGAATGTGGTGACACTCCTCTATAAATCCCAAGGCATCATCTGATTCTAGTCCACTAAATACCGGAGGGTCATACTTCTTGAACCTCTCAAGTCTCCGTTGCTCATCCTCTTAAGCAGCTGACCCCTCCTCGGGCTGACCTGGCACTACAGGCGGTACATGAATGATCTCTGGGACCTGCTCCATGTGCACTCGCTACTCAGGAGTACGGGCGGCGGGAGTCTATTCTCCTCCCCCAGCCTGAGATGTGGCTGCAGTAAGGGGAAGCAACCCTGCATGAGGCAGAGTGGTGTACATGGACATGAACTGAGTTGATGTCTCCTGAAGAGCTGGAGTAGTAGCGACAGTAGGCGTGGCAGGTTTCTGGACCTCAACTGGGTTTGCTGATGGTACCTCGGCGGCAGCTCGCGCAGGTGCTCTCGCTGCACCACGTGCGCGTCCTCGGACTCTACCCCGGCCCCGGCCTCTAGTGGCTGCTGTAGGGGGCACGGGTGCCTGATCGTCCCGAGTAGCACGTGTCCTCACCATCTGTGAAAGAATAGAAAACAGAGGTTTAGAATTGATGTCAAAAGATATTGCACGACAAGGAATTCAATGAAGTGAAGATTTTTTCCTGAACAGTTACATAGCCTCTTGTAGATAAGTACAGACGTCTCCGTACCGATCAGCGAGACTCTAATAAACCGGCCTGTGTTCCGTGACTCCTATGAACCTAGAGCTCTGATACCAACTTGTCACGACCCCAGTTCGACCTCCGTGAACATGTCGTGACGGCACCTAGTCCCTATGACTAGGTAAGCCTAACAATGCGGAATAACAACATAAATGCGGAATAAGTAAATAAAAACTGAGCAATCTAAAAAAAAAGACTATATATAAATGCCACTTGACATATACAACCCAAAAATAATGCGGAAGTCTACACTATCACCCCAAAACCCGGAAACTCACGGGAACCACAGGCTTACAGAAAATAATACACTGCTCTAACTCCAGAATATCTATACAACTGTAAGGAAAGATAAAAACTTTTCACAAAAGCTGGAATAAGATAGAGACTCCTAGTCTGCGGACGCGGCAGACGTACCTCGAAGTCTCTGTTGTATCTCTCAACCTCGGGGATAGTGCGCCTGAGTGGAGGTACTTGGATCAGCACATGAAAAACATGCGCAGGAAAGGTCATGAGTACACCACAGCGGTACTCAGTAACTGCCAAGCCTAACTTCGGTCGGGTAGTGACAAGGAAGGTCAGGGCCCTACTGAGATCAAACAATATAATAGGAATTTACAGTATGAAAACAGGCGGCAATAATGAGTACAACAGTGAAATAAGACAGGTTAAACAAGGCAATAACTAAACACAAGAATAGAGTAAACCCGGAATATGTACAGCATAATAACGATGGTAACAATGAGGATCTCCCAGGATACCGTCCGTAGTCCCTTTCTCAAATGTCCAGTGGATCTCTCGGGATACCATCCCATAGTCCATCATCTGTATAACCAAAGGATCTCTGGGATACCGTCCCGTATTCCATCATATGTATTTCCGAAGGATTTTCCGGGATACCATCCTGTAGTCTATCATATGTATATCCAAAGGAATCTTCCGGGATACCGTCCCGTAGTCCATTATATGTATATCCAAAGGAATCTTCCGGGATACTGTCCCATAGTCCATTATATGTATATATAAAGGATCTTCCGGGATACCGTCCCGTAGTCCATCATATGTATATCCGAAGGATCTCCGGGATACCGTCCAGTAGTCCATCATATGTATATCCGAAGGATCTTCCGGGATACCATCCCGTAGTCCAACTATCAGTGTGCAGGGGGATCTCCCGGGATACCGTCCCGTAGTCCCTAAGTAAATGTGCAGGGGGATCTCCCGGGATACCGTCCCATAGTCCCAAAGTAAATATGCAGCCACAACAAGAAGACATTCAGATTTAAAGTGCAAAAATACAAGGCGACAAGTAACTCTAGCCCAACATACTTCATGTAGTACAATTTAAACCAATCTAAGCAAACAGGTAATTTGGGGCAGCTAGGCATGCCCTTCTAAGCTAACATAGACTATGATTGCAAGTAGAATAAAACAGGTAAGAAAGGAACTCAGTCTAAATATTTAAAGTAAAACCGTATTTACAACAATTAGCACAAGTACACGCTCGTCAACTCGCGTACAAGGCATTCAATTACCAAACATCACATCCTAAGGGGAAAGGTCCCCCACACAAAGTTAGACAAGCCATTTACCTCGAATCGGCTCAAAATCAACTTGAAATCACACGTTTGCCACGAGTATCTGACTCCAAATAGCCCAAATCTATTCAAATAAATTTCATATTGTAAATAACATCTCATGTAATTGATTCTACTATTAAATTCAAGGTTACCGCGCAAAATTAGGTGAAATGACCAAAATACCCCTCAGACCAACACCTCGGAATCGGATAAATTTCACATTTTTAGAACCCGCGTACTCTCACGAGTCCAGCCATATAAAACTCTCTCAAATCGGAGGTCAATTACCCACTCAAACCCCCATTTTTGAAAATACCTAAGTTCTACCCAAAACACCCAATTTCACTCATGGAAATCTTTGATTTTAAGTTGAAAACATGTTAAAAGATGTTAATAATTGAAAGAATTGAGTAAAAACCAACTTACAATTGATTTGGAAGAAGTCTTGTTCTTGGAAAATCGCCCAAGTGAGTTTGAGTTTGAGAAAATATGAAAATGGAGTCAAAATTTTGGTTTAAGTGCATTGTAGGCCACTGGTTGACTTCGCAAATGCGAACTGGGGTTCGCAATTGCGAAAACCCCTGACCTGGAAATTGCGAAGCGCAGTTCGCATTTGCAAACACTGAGCAGAAGGGGAGGCTTCGCATTTGCGATGGCATTGTTCGCATTTGCGAGCATGCCTACCTAGGCATGCCTTCGCATTTTCGATGGCAATGTTCGCATTTGCGAACATGCCTGCCCAGGCAAGCCTTCGCATTTGCGATGGCATTGTTCGCATTTGCGAACATGCCTGCCTAGGCATGCCTTCACATTTGTGATGTCCTTGGTCGCAATTGCAAAGGCCTGCAGAACAGCCACACCAGCTTATTTCCAAGGCCAAAAAATGAAGTCTGTGGCCTATCAAAAACTCACCCGAGCCCTCGGGGCTCCAGACCAAATATACACACTACCTCAAAAACATCAAATGAACTTATCCATGCGATCAAATCGCCAAAATAACATCATATGCCTCGAATTAAGTCTCAAAATCCATGAATTCTTTCAAATTTCATAAAACATAAAATTTTCCATTTTAAGTCCGAAACACGCCAAACGAAATCCGTTTTCAACCAAACCTTATAGAAAGGACTTAAACCATATATAAGACCTGTATCGGGCGTCGGAAACAAAATACGGGCCTGATACCGTCACTTTCTAATCAAATTTCACTTTCAAATTACTTAAATATTTTCAGAAAACAATTTTACTCAAAAATTCATTTATCGGGCTTGGGACCTCGGAATTTGATTCCTGCCATACGCACAAGTCCCATATTTTTCTACGGACCCTCCGGGATCGTCAAATCACATGTCCGGGCCCATTTACCCAAAATGTTGACCGAAGTCAAAGTTATTCATTTTTAATATCAAATCTTAGCATTTATTTTTACAGAATCTCATATTTAAGCTATCCGGCTACGCGCTCGGACTGCGCACACTAATCGAGGAAAATACAAATGAGGTTTTAACGGCCTCGGAAGCACGGAATGGGTGACAACATAGGTGATGACCCTTTGGGTCATCACAGAAAAATCCTTTGAAGAACGTATATTTTCAACAACTTCAAACCGAAAGATTTAGTATGAAAATTAAATGAACTATATAAAGGCCCCTCGGGCAAAACTTGTTTCATAAGCTCAGAGTAAAAGTAGTAAAATCATAAGTAGCCCCTCGGGCAAAAACATGTATCATAATCATCCCCTCGGGCATCTCTCACAATCACTCATAATCAATCGCTCAGCACCTCACAGTCACTCATGCCTCCCAATCACTCGTCACTCGGCACTCGGCACTCTGTGCGCTCACTAGGGGTGTGTGCATACTCCGGAGGGGCTCCTTCAGCCCAAGCGCTATTATCAAGACACCTCGTGGCATATCATATCCTCACAATCAGGCCCTCGACCTCACTCAGAAGAACTACTCAAAAATCCCCTCGGGCGAATCAGTAAAACAGGGTACTCGACCCAAAACATCATTTTTAAATCTCAAAGTAGTGTAAATCAGGCTGAGCTTCGAAAATAGTAAGCACAATGCGGCTGAGTGAAATCATCAGTAATTAGTGAGGAAAACAACAGTAAAAAGCCCCCAAGGGGTCTAAACAGTTTGGCACAAGGCCCCAAACACGGCTTATAGCCCAAATATTTCAACAATCTTTAGAACATAATTTATCATAAGGTTTGAGTAAAACATGCAACTCATTAGTTGTCGTGAAGAGGACCTAGTCCAATCCAAAAATTAGTGCGCGCCACATACTCTTCATCCGACATATGCGCCATTCTAAAATCAGTGAAAAATATGTAGTCCGGGGTTTCATACCCTCAGGACAAGATTTATAACCATTACTTACCTCTACCGGGCCAGAACACTATTCCGCTATGCTCTTCCCCCTCAAATTGGCTCCTGATTGCTCCGAATCTAGCCAAAACCAGTTTAACATCATCAGTATATATATCAAAGGATCACAACCCAATCGAAAACTATCAAATTATATAAGAATCTCGAAATTCGGCCAAACCCGAGCCCCAAGCCCACACCTCGGAATCCAATAAAAATTTTATCACTAGAATCCTCATTCCCTTACGAGTCTACCCATACCAAATTTACCAAAATCCGACCTCAATTGCCCACTCAAAACACCAAAAGAATTTTCCAAATTTTTCCTCCCATTTTTCCCAACTTTTATACTTTAATTCCTCAAATTGCATGGCGAAAATCAAGACAAATTCATGAAATTGAACCAAAAATGATTGAAGAACACTTACCACAAGAACCTCGCTGAAAATCTCGTCCAAAATATCCTTCCCCCGATCTCTCTAATGGAAAAACAAGTTATGGCCAAGAACCCCCAAAATAGAACTTAAAAATTGTCTGCCCAGGCCTCTGTCTTCGCTGCGATCGCGGAAGCTCCCACGCAATCGCGAAGATCAAATCTGCTGCCCCATCAAATTACACTACGCGATCGCAGACATCCACACGCGATCGTGATTCAGCAGGACATAAACCCACGCGATCGCAAACCACTCTACGCAATCGTGATAAATAACGGCTCAACCCACTCACACGCTCTTTAACTCTATGCGAACGCGAACAACACCACGCGATCACACTGCACAACAACCTCACACTCACGCGATCGCTACCTCCACCACGCGATCGCATATAAAAAATATCCTGCCACCCCCAGCTAGGTCTACGCGATCGCAAACACCCTCCTGCGATCGCGTAGAAGGAAACCAGAAACTCACACCATCAAAACTCTGCCCAGTTTTCAAGCCAAGAGTTGGTCTGTTAACCACCCGTAACACACCCGAGGCCCTCGGGACCTCAACCAAACATACCAACATATCCCATAACATAATTCAAACTTAGTACAACCTTCAAATCACAAAAATCAACGCAAAAACACCAAAATCACATCAAATTCAAGCCTATGATCTTTGGAACTTCCAAATTTCGCCAACTACGCCGAAACCAACCAAAACACCTCCAATTGACCTAAAATTTTTCACACATACTAAAACTGACATTAGGGACCTGCTCCAACTTCCGGAACCCCATTCCGACCCCGATAGCCTATTTTCCACTGCCGACCGGAAATCGCCAAAAAATAACTTTCGCCAATTCAAGTCTAATTCTACATTAGACATCAAAAATCCATTCCGAACATACTGCTAAAACCCAATTCACCTAAAAAAACCATCCGAGCCATAAAATAAGCATTCCGAGTTCGTTCACCAATAAGTCAACTCTCAGTTGACTTTCTCAATTATTAGGCTACCTGGAGAGACTAAATGTCTCAATTCTCACCATGACCACTCTGAACCCAAACCAACTGACCCAACACAACAAAAACGTGTTAGCAATATATGACAAATGCAGAAATGGGGGAAACGGGGCTAAACTCTCGGAACGACCGGCCGGGTCGTTACATCCTCCCCCACTTAAACGTACATTCGTCCTCGAACGTGCCAAGAGTTGTTCTCCAACACTATCAAACTGTTACGTAGCTTACCATGCACATACCCGGGGGTGATCGCACGTCACCCTATCCCATATAGGTCCAATAGCACAATACCGTTGAAATTTCGAAATCCAATCCTGACCCCTAAACCATAGAACCAAATTCCCTCTTCTGAAATAGTATACAAGATAAAATTTTCCATAACTATAAAATAACAAGTCTGAACATGCTTAATCAAGCCATATACGCACCCAAGATGAAATCACATAATACACCACGTGACTCAACACTCATAGTGATAACTCTTAACCACAATAACTGCTCAGAATAACCCAATACCGGTACATAACCTCTTATCAAGAAATGCCTCGCTCTAACACTTCCATATACTGCCGATGATGAAAGAAGAACGTAACTAACAACCATTCGTCTGATCAGCCAGACATGAAACTCCCCCTTCCCAAACAGGAATTATAGCAGATTTCTAAGCCGACTCACGATATTTATCCTTACAACTATGCTGTAGAAGATTCTGAAAATATTCACTCTAGGTCCAATGACCTCTTCTCATCCATCACGACCACCCTGATAACATGACACATCGATACAATTCGAAGACAAAACCTTTTCAACTTGTGCACTTGACAACAACTTCCCAATGTAATCAAATTATATAAAAGATCCACACGAGAGGACTATCGTACCATTAACAATTACCATCACCATATCATACTAACAATCTGGCACACACCGTAAAAATAAAAAACACATGTATCCAATACCCAAGGTCATGCCCTTACATAACTCCGCTACACTGCGTGATCTCATCCAACTCTGGTCCACTTGAAATACTTCAAGACACCTTGCCCAAAATCATTAACCATTCGAAATTCGACATGAAGTACTCAAAGTGCATTGCCATAACCACGGGGGAAACCGGATAATACCATGCCACCCGAAACAAAAGGTATATAACCAACACGTCTCAATCCCTCAACACCCAGTTACTTACCTTACTCAAATCTAGCTATAAAGCCCAATTAGAACCGCACCATATGTGCATATAACCAATAATCACCACTCCTCGCAACACCGAAGGGTAACTCATAGATCACTCTAGAACATGAATAAACTCAATCACAATCGAATGGTACATTCCTCAATAGTAGAAATTCGGAGCCAACAATTCCGACCCAGTGCAGAACACACACCCATATTAGACTACCAGTGACCCTAAATTAACTCTGATCACCCACGAAAGATAGATAACTTACCGAAAAGTTAACAATGACGGAATTATGGTACATACTAACATCCCACTAGCTCAGCTCGCATCTTCACAGTTCACTACCACAAAATATCCTGTTTTTGAGAACTCTCAGTCTCGAAGTCCATGAAACGTACAGATTACCATATCTGATTACAACTCCAACGCTCGAATACATAACACATCCCAAATACTCACTCATTCCACGAGGGATACCCCTATTATTCTTTCGTTTACCAAGCAACCTTGAATATCAACAGTCGATCCAACAATAGGGTGTCGCGATACCAATGAAGTACCCTTAACTCAAACACATGCTCTTTCTGAAATATATACCCTCATCAAGACGCACCGATTAGTGATATCATCTACCTAGTCCTCCTAAATTGCCCATGCTGCCTAAGAATTTATGACCTTCCTTCCATAACCGAACCGTGACCTCGCATATGCAAATCTCAGCTCTACCCAACATACCGCATGCGCCATGCCAACCTAGGAAAAAAAATGGGAACTCCATGGTCCCTTCTGAGCCACAAGCAACTACGTACCCAACTAGCCAAGAACTCCTATTGGATCCCATTTAGAAACAAATTTACTACACGTCATAAGAAAATATGCACCCTTAACCGCGGTAGAATCCATCCGGAACTATCCGAAATCCCATTTGCGCAACACCAAATCATCGCGACTGAATTCTTCTAACTCAAGCAAACTACGTAGTACACCAAAAATCCAAGAGCATTGCTAAGAAACACCCGAAAAACTCGTCACCTCATGAACACCCAAGAACTAATCGTATCCCTTACCATGTCGATCCGACCTACTACCAAGTTGCCCTATTTACCCAAGTTCCTTCTGACTTACCTTCAAATTGATACTTCTCCCTGCCGTGATACCACTATTTTCAACCCAGACTCACCACACGCGACCCAAGCATAAAACCATATCGTCTAAGGCTCATAAGCCGCCGAATACTCTCTCAAATATCCCCAAAAGTACCACATTTCAAATACTTACCCTGCAGAGACTTCCTGCGAATCTAAAGCCATTACCTTCACCTTCCTGATACTGATATGTAGAACCCGTGATGATGTAGATATGACAAAAGTCTTGACACCCTCTAACACAAATCTCAATCACACCGACCAATTAGACAGAATCGACCTGACCCGTTTGCACACTAACATACTAGGAAAGTAATCCACTCACTTGAAGCCATAAGCAAATTCATACACTGCACCTTTTACAACTTCAACTAAATCATTCAATAGAACCCAATTACCCAACAAACTACATTGCAACCTATATCGAAGAAATTTCCATTACTCGTGACATTCCCAGACCCCACACCTGCAGGTCATAACTGATTTACCAATATACCTCGAACTGAAACCAATACCAAACATAGTCATGAAATCAACTTATCATTAACAGACTGCCCCACTTGGCTCAAAGCCAACGATCGAGACAAACAATAACTCACAATGCCCATAATAACACCACCCGTCTAACAGCTCAAGTCATCTACAAATCTCGCATTCACCATTGCAATAGTCACGCCAACTTCCACAAGCGATCTAAACTCCAATTACAACATATATCATTTACTGGTAGAAGAGAACTTATTACAGAACTACATAGGGACCACACACCCTGGGACAACCCGCAGGAGTTACCTCTACCCGCTTAGCCGCAACTGCTATCTCTCCATACACTTCTGAAGACCAGAACTAACATGCAATCACTACACCTTCCTGCATCTGACCACAACCAATGCCTACCCTCGAGGCACCACAATACGCGGTAAAAACCTGAAGCTGATGGCAGAACTAACACTGGAGCGGTGGTCATAGAAATCTCGAGCTTCTGGAAGCTCTACCCACACATGTCTGACCACATGGATACCCTTACTGGACACCACGTGTCCCAAGAATGCTACTGAACCGAGCCAAAAGTCACACCCGGAGAATTGGCATAGAGGCTTTCCTCCCTGAATCCTTATAATGCCATCCTCAGATACTGAGTATGCTACTCCTGGCTACGCGAATATGCCAGGACGCCATCAATGAATACAATAACAAGGAGTGCTAATACGGTTGGAATCCACTGTTAATCAAATACATGAACATTACTGGGGCAAATGATCAGCTCAAAGGACCTCACCAGGAACTCATAACCCAACAGAAAAATCCACTTCACTCCACAACTACACAACATGAGAGGTCTTCCAACATACTCACAACTCAAGGCCATACACCAAATCGAGAATGAAATAAAACACTCAATAAATCTTGCCACATTTCTAGCCAACCCTTTTGTCACAAACCACAGTCTGAACACATCTAGCCATCAAATCACACACATCACATAGGCATCTAGTCACCAATTCTAATCAATAGGAACACAAACGGTCATATAAGTCCCCAATTACATGTGCCCACACAACAAAAATTCTTAGCAATCAAGCCACAGAATGAATGCGGCCTCAAGTCCTCCAGACTGGCCCATTACCAATATGCCAAAATCACATCTCATCCATGGAAGCCACAAGCCGTCGATGAACAGCTGATACCAAGCACTCTCGTGCGTGTTCGAATACATGGAAGGAATTCAAGAGTTATGCTCTTGGCTGAATACAATGGATTCGCACGACAAGAATTTAAAAATGTGAGATTTTTTCCTAAGGGTTTCGCAGCCTCTCGAAGATAAGTACAAACATCTCCGTACCGATCCACAAGACTCTACTAAACCTGCTCATGACCGGTGAGTCCTATGTAACCTAGAGCTCTGATACCAAACTGTCACGACCTTAAATCTAGGCCAGTCGTGATGGGCTTATCGTGGAACTAGGCCAGCCAAAACTACACTCGAATCATAATAAGCTTCCATTTCACATCTTTAATATACTGATTACCCAAAAAGGTTTCGTTTAAACATTTATAAAACAGTTAAAGCTATAGTGAATATTAAATACAACCCTCGAGAACCCGGAGTCACTGGTCATGAGCATCTACATAAAATATACAACTCAAATGAAAATAAATTCTATAATAGTAAGAAAGAGATGGAGTAGGACTGCGCACACATGCAGCTACCTCGCAAACCTCCGAGAATCTCTGGAACAGATAAACAGCTCACCCTGCCCTAACATCTGGATCTGCACACAAGGTGCAGGGAGTAATGTGAGTACACCAACTTAGTAATAATGAAAATAAATCAGGTCTGAGCAACAAGAAACATATAAAATCAATGTCATCAAATCACGAGATGCACAACCTTTCTTTCCAATAGTATAACATAGATATATGAAATCATCATGCCTTAAAACCAACTTCAGAAAAATCCTTTGAAGAACATATATTTTCAACAACTTCAAATCGAAAGATTTTAGTATGAAAATGAAATGTATCATATAGAGGCCCCTCGGGCAAAACATGTTTCATAAAATCAGAGTAAAAGTTGTAAAATCATAAGTAGCCCCTCGGGAAAAAACATGTATCATAATCAGCCCCTCGGGCATGCCTCACATTCACTCATAATCAGTCGCTCAGCACCTCACAGTCACTCATGCCTCCCAATCACTCGTCACTCGGTACTCGGCACTCTGTGCGCTCACTGGGGGTGTGTGCAGACTCCGAAGGGGATCCTTCAACCCAAGCGCTAATATCAAGCCACCTCGTGGCGTATCACACCCTCACAATCAGGCACTCAGCCTCACTCAGCAGATCTACTCAAAAAGCCCCTAGGGCGAATAAGTAAAACAGGGTACTCGACCCAAAACATCATTTTTTAATCTCAAAGTAGTGTAAATCAGGCTGAGTTTCAAAAATAGTAAGCACAATGCGGCTGAGTGAAATCATCAGTAATTAGTGAGGAAAACAACAGTAAAAAACCCCCAAGGGGTCTAAACAGATCGGCACAAGGCCCCAAACACGGCTTATAGCCCAAATATTTCAACAATCTTTAGAACATAATTTATCATAAGGTTTGATTAAAACATGCAACTCATTAGTTACCGTAGAGAGGACCTAGTCCAGTCCAAAAATCAGTGCCTGCCACATACTCATCATCTGACATGTGCGCCATTCTAAAATCCGTGAGAAATATGTAGTCTGGGGTTTCATACCCTCAGGACAAGATTTATAACCATTACTTACCTCTACCGGGCCACAACACTAGTCCGCTATGCTCTTGCCCCTCAAATTGGCTCTCGATTGCTCCGGATCTAGCCAAAACCAGTTTAACATCATCAAAATATACTAAAGTAACACAACCCAATCGATAACTATCAAATTATACAAGATTCTTGAAATTCGGCAAAACTCGAGCCCCGGGCCCACGACTCGAAATACGATAAAATTTGCATAACTAGAATCCTCATTCCCTTACGAGTCTATCCATACCAAATTTACCAAAATCCGACCTCAATTGCCCACTCAAAACACCAAAAGAATTTTCCAAATTTTTCCTCCCATTTTTCCCAACTTTTCTACTTTAATTCCTCAAATTGCATGGCGAAAATCAAGACAAATTCATGAAATTGAACCAAAAGTTATTGAAGAACACTTACCACAAGAGCCCCGCTGAAAAGCTCGTCCAAAATGTTCTTCCCCCGATCTCTCTAATAGAAAAACATGTTATGGCCAAGAACCCCCGAAATAGAACTTAAAAACTGTCGGCCCAGGCCTCTTTCTTCCCTGCGACCGCGGATGCTCCCACGCGATCGTGAAGAACAAATCTGTTGCCCCATCAAATTACACTACGCGATCGCAGACATCCACATGCGATCGCGATTCAGCAGGACATAAACCCACGCGATCGCAAACCACTCTACGCGATCGCGAAGAACAACGGCTCAGCCCACTCACACTCCCTTTAACTCTATGCGAACGCGAACAACACCACGTGATCGCACTGCACAACAACCTCACACTCACGTGATCTCCACCACGCGATCACATATAACAAAAATCCTGCCATCCCCAGCTAGGTCTACGCGATCGCAAACACCCTCCCTCGATCGCGTAGAAGGAAACTAGAAACTCACACCAGCAAAAATCTGCCCAATTTTCAAGCCAAGAGTTTGTCCGTTAACCACCCGTAACACACCCGAGGCCCTCGAGACCTCAACCAAACATTCCAACATATCCCATAACATCATTCAAACTTATTCAAGCCTTTGAATCACCAAAAACAACTCAAAAACACCAAAATCACATCAAATTCAAGCCTATGAACTTTGGAACTTCCAAATTTCGCCAACTACGCCGAAACCAACCAAAACACCTCCGATTAACCTAAAATTTTGAACACATACTCAAAATGACATTAGGGACCTGCTCCAACTTCCAGAACCCCATTCCGACCTTGGTAGCCTATTTTCCACTGCCGACCGGAAATCGCCAAAAACTAACTTTCGCCAATTCAAGCCTAATTCTACACCGGACCTCAAAGCTCCATTCTGAACACACTCCTAAGTCCCAATTCATATAACGAAACCATCCGATCAATAAAATTTGCATTCCGAGGTCGTTCACCAATAAGTGAACTCTCAGTTGACTTTCTCAACTATTAGGCTACCCGGAGAGACTAAATGCCTCAATTCTTACCATGACCACTCTGAACCCAAACCAACTGACCCAACACAAAAAAACAAGCTAGCAATATATGACAAATGCAGAACGGGGGGAAACGGGTCTAAACTCTCGGAACGACCGGCCGGGTCGTTATATTTCTCTTTACGATTTTCAAAAATATAGAACAGTTGCAATTAAGAACAATCAATTTATTCCAATTAGAACCCACTTATTCCTAAGTGATTCTATTAAACAAGTTTTAAAGTCTTGAGTTCTTGATATTCACTTTTACTAAAGCCTAACCCACTTTTCCAAGTAAAGAAAGAGTAAAATTGAATAAGTTAATGTTTGCAACCACTAATAATAAATAAAGCACTAGAAATTAATAANTATATATATATATATATATATATATATATATATATATATGTATGTATATATATTTAATGTTAAACAACCATTAACATTACACCTATTTAGGTTCCACAACCTTAGTATTTAAAACTAGCAACTAATGGTGTATTCAATGCCTTCAATGTAGTCCCTTTTTCAGACTTAATGCCCCACAAAAATCCTAGTAAAAGTATTTATAGTGGACTAAAAGTCGGGGTCAAGATTGGACAAAAATGCCCTTGCAAAAGCCTGTTGCAATCTCATAATGGTCGCAGACCATGTATGCGGTCCGCATAGTTGATAGTTGCGTCGTAGAGTTTCATATTCACAAGCCCAGATTCCACTGCATTTCTTTTATGCGATTCGCAATCAGTTATGCGACCGCATTTTCCATCGTAGAAGTGCTACGCAGGTTCTTCAATTTCAGTTATACGGTCATTATGAGGCTCGCATAAGTGTTATGTGACTGCATAATGGACCGCTCATTCTTCTCTTCAGTTGGCCAAAACAACTGCTTCATTTTGCGGTGATTATGCAATCCGCATAGTACTTCTGCGGTCGCATACTTGTAGCATTCCTACTCTTTTATGGCTTTTTGACTTCTTTTCCACGTGTTTGGGTCTTCAAGTCGCATGCACTACAAAACACCAAAACTTTATAAGAACCAACTAGAAATGCATTATAAGACGAGATAAAGTTCATGTAATTGGTATAAAAAGTGTCAAAATTCAACGGCTCATCGGTAGGTTTTGGTGATATCGAGGTCTAAACGGATCCCTAGACTAGGAATACTTTTGTAATGTCATTGAAGACTTGCACGCAAAATTTGGTGTCATTTCGAGTAGTTTATGTACGATTAAGTGCATTGAGAGTAAATTGAAGAACTTCAAGTTCATATTTTTTATTCAATTAGTTTGGGGTGCGATTCTTAGATTTAACATTTTTCGGTGCATTCTGATAGTTCAAGCGAATTTGTTTTATGATTTCAAACTTGTTTGTATGTTCGGGCAGGGCCTCAGGGGCCCCGGGTGTTAATCGGACAAAGCTCAGACCAAGTTTGGACTTAGGAAGCATCACCTGAAGCACCATATTTCTAGTGTAATTGCACTTGCGAGGCTAGGGCCGCAGATGCAAGCTCGTAGAAGCGAGCAAGGCACTGCAGAAGCGGCCCACGAAGAGCAACCCAGGATTCGCAGGTGCGCCTCACACTACTCAAAAGCGGGACCCCATCCGCAGAAGCAGAGCCAGCTTACCTTGGGCACTTCCGCAGAAATGAACTTCAGTACGCAGAAGCGATGGTGCAGGTGCGGCCCTGCGACCGCATGTGCGGAATCTCTAGAGGCAGTGTGGTCTTTTAAAACGGGACTTAGGCATTTTTTCTCATTTCTTAAACTTCTTGGGGGTGATTTTGGAGCTGGTTTGTAAAAACCCGTAAAATTTTCTTGTTAAATAATAATATCCGAATGAGTCCCCGAGTTGTTGTTATTGTGGAATTTTTGAAACAGAACTGAGTAAAAAGTACCCCGAGATTTAAAGAATATAAATTTTTACAGAAAGTAGGTGTTATGCGACGCATTATGTGATCGCACATCGTGTATGCGGACCGCATAATGGTCGCATACCTAGGCAGAGTACTACCCCTTTTGAAGTCAACTATGCGGTCCAGTATACGATCGCATAACGTGTATGCGGACCGCACAATGGTCGCATACCTGGGCAGTGTGTTTCGAATTTTGGCCCATCTTGAGAGCCATTATGCGGACCGCATGTCAGGAATGCGATCGCATTCCTGACCACATTCTTGTGTCGGGCTTCTTTTTTTTAGTTTTAAAACCCGACCCCAGTCCATTAAAAACACCCCTCCCCTTCATTTTAACCACTTTTTCTGAGCTATTACAGAGAGGAAAGAGTTGGTTCTAGAGAGAGAAAGTCCTAACTTCTTCACTCTAAGAGGTAAGCTTCTACCCCACTAACCCTAAATTCCAGATTTTATTAAAATGACTCATGGGTGGGATAGTTCGTAAAGATGGGGTTAAGAATCTTGCATGCATGTACCCATTTTATTATAATCTAGTAAATGAAAATAGGTTGGGGTAACCTTTCACTAAAAAGGGGTTAGTTAATCTAAAGGAACGCCTAGTGTTTGTTAGAAAGCTCAAATGAGTTCGAGACATGTTCATGATTCCTAATTCTAAGTTTAAATGTGCCACATTGTGAATTAGATTGAAGGTGCTAGAAGGTCCGGTGACTTGAGATAGAAATTAATGAAAAATCCCGGTTCAAGGTATGTATGGCTAACTTTAACCTTCGTAGAATCCTCTTTTTGGGTTTGAATATGTGGTATGTGTACCTTGTTTGGAAATGTGTGAATTGACTGCTCAAACGTGCTAAGACGTGAGACTTTGTTCTTTGATTCTTCCTGGTTGATTGTCATTGCTACTGTGCTATATGAAGTTGTAAAAGGTGCTTGATGGGAAATGAACGAAAGATTGATAATGTGCTCAAATGTGGGAATGTGTAAAAATGGTTGAAAGCCATACGTGGAAAGTAATGAAAAGAGTATTGTGAAACAATGTAACTGAATTGAGCAAATGTGGCAATACCGTGTTCATGAAATTTCTACTTGATAAATGTAATGGGGCCTTGGGCCCAAATAATCGAGCTATTGATATGAAATTGTATTCCTTGAAAGAATAATTCCTGTGATGTAACTGTTTGTGGTTGCTGTTACGAAATATGATTTTCAGGAGGGATCGGGTTGTGCGCCGCAACACAAAGCAATAATCTTCATGAGGCGTGAGGTAATAAGGGTGGTCGAGGTAATAAGGGTGGCCGAGGTAATAAGGGTGGCCGAGGTAATAAGGAGGAAATGTGATCGATATCACTACTAAAAAAGCTATAAGCTCTTGAATATGATGATGTTGAAAGGGAAAAAGGGAGAGATTGTGAAACTTGTTTGATTATGGTTGTTTCTTTCCACGTACCTTGATTGATTGGTTTTATTACTGTTTCTTAATTGTGTACTGTTTGATTGTACTTGGGATAAAGCTTGTGTATACATACTAGTACTTTCCACAGTATTAACGTGCCTTTTGCCGGGGGCGCTACATCTTTTATATGGATGTAGGTGTGTCCATAGCAGGTAGCTCAGCTCGTCGTTAGTGGTGTTTTATCCTCATCCTCTTCCAGTTGTACTGGTGAGCCCCTTCCTCTCGGGGCCATATGTAGTTCCTGCCATCTCCTTTTGAGTAGATTACGTATTGTAAAGTATAGCCGGGGCCTTGTCGCCGGCAAGTATTGTATAAACTCCTAGCACTCTTAGAGGCTCCGTAGACACTATGTGGGTGTATATGTATATTTTGGGCAGTGGTTGTAATTGTTCGTAATCGTGGTCCGTATTGGAAGTGTTGTATCTATTTTGTGTGTTGTGGGAAATCTAGTATGATAGTGTAACAAGAGGGGAAAAATTGGATGTATTGTGGTAATCGCACACTTTTAAGCTTATCTCACTGTTCATATAAATCATGTACGTTATTATCACGTGGGGTAGGAAAGGAAAATCAGGTTCGCTTGATTGGGATCACCCGATTGAGTGCCGGTCGCGTCCCTCGATTTTGGGGCGTGACATGGTTAGATAAGGATTTTCATCAACTAATCGAGGTAAATAATTTCTACCAAATGTCAGTTAAATACATAGTTTATGGGTAGATTCTAACATGTAAATTAGTGAAAATCATGGGTTTAGGTGAAAACCTAGGGTTTTAATAAAAATGGGATTTAACCACAAAATTTGTTATGAAATATAGGAAAAAATATATGTTTGAGTTCATGAGGTTATGGGTAACAACTTTCTTCGAAAATTTCCAAAATCCGGGCGCATGGGCCCAGGGTGAATTTTAGGATATCCTATATTTGGGGTTGGTAATCGCTTTAATAGTTGAAATTCAAACTTTTGAACACCTAATGATTAATTTATATACCATTTGATTAGGTTTGGATAGTTCGATACCGAATTGAGGGTTTGAGCACAATCTTGGACCGGAAAGTAGGCTTTGAGACGAGGTAAGTCTCTTTTCTAACCTTGTAAGAGGGAATTAACCCCATAGGTGAATTGATTAATATGTGCTCCTATTTGTGGGGGGGCTAAGTCCGCACGAGGTGACGAGAGTCTGTACGTAGCTACTAATTATGCTATTGTCCAGGTAGTCTAGGACCCATATCATGCTGTAATTACAAACATTCGTACCCTACTTGTTAACTTAATTGCTTAAGCCATATTGAAATTTGATAAAAGAATCGTAAAAGATTAAATTTAACTTACTTAAAGTTGCGAATGGGAAACTTGACTGTTATTGAGAATTTGTGTTTATTTAAAGTATTTTCTCTTGTGGAGCGCGTCGAACAGCTCGGTAGTAGATAGATGCATCTATGGATCATGCCATTTGACCCTCGGCAGTGCACAGTTTAAATATCTTTATGCTGGATCGGGTCGTACGAATTCGGCATAATTGCGTATAATAAATCTTTGGAACTATTTATAATTGATGTTGCTATATTGGCTTAATATATAAATTGTTAATTGATGGAAATAAAAATGGAATTTACTATTAACGACAGGATTGTTTATTATTTCCTGTTATGGAGTTTTCAGCTATATCTATGTAATCCATGCTTAGCTATAATTTATGACATTTTATTTATAGCCCATAGTAAGTGTCAAAGTAGACCCCTCATTACTACTTCTTCGAGGTTAGACTAGATACTTACTGGGTACATGTTGTTTATGTACTCACGCTACACTTCTGCACTTAATGTGCAGGATCTGAGGCAGGTGCATCTGGATATCAGTCTGGCGCGCACACTTGATCACTCATTTGAGACTACACAGTGAGCTTCCTTCCGAGCCCGTTCTCCAGTAGCTGGAGTCTTCCTTTTGAATATTTTTATGTCTATTTCATTTCAGACAGTAGAGTAGTATTCTTTTGTATATTCTACTAGTAGCCCATACACTTGTGACACCGGGTCTAGGTGATTTATGCTAGTAAACACTTAATGGTTTTGGGTTATTTAACTTGTTTCACTTGCTTTTAAAATTTGATATATCATTTTTATTTAAATCTTATTTCTTATTTATGCACGACTTAAAAATCAACTATTTTAATTCTTTAAAACAAAAGGATCACAGAGTTAGTTTATCGTTGGCTTGCCTAGCGATAACGTTGGGTGCCATCACCATCCATAGAAGAAATTGGGTCGTGACAACATAGTTCCAGAGCACTAGGTTCACGTAGGTCTCACAAGTTATGAGCAGGCCTAATGGAGTCTTGCAGATCGGTGTGGAGACGTTCGTACTTATCTTCGAGAGGCTATAAGGTGTTAGGAAACTACTCTTTATTCATCTCCTATCGTGTAGTTGATGGTGTACTAAGTTTCTTTCTCTTATTCTCTCACAGATGGTGAGAACACGCACGGTGGATTTCCAGACTCGGGAGGAACTGCTCCCCCTATTACTAGAGGCCGAGGCAGAGGCCGGAGGAGGGCACCAACCCGAGGTAGGGGATGAGGACGTCCCAAAGTGGCTCCAGTTGTACCACCACCATATCTAGTGGAGGATCCCACTATTTAAGGGCAGGGCGAGGTGCCTGCATTTGAGCCAGCCCCGGTTGATTTCGTGTCAGCACCAGGCTTTCAGGAGGTTATGGGCCGTATGTTTTGGTTCATGGATACTATGACCCAGACTGGTTTATTTCCAGCAGACCCAGCCACATCTCCGGTGGGATGGGGAGCACAAACCCCTACTGCTCAGGCTCTTGGGCATGCATCTGTTGTATATCAGACCCCAGGTGCACTACTCGTGGGAGGGGCCCAGCCAGTAGCAGCACTCATACCTGAACCGAGACCTGTTGTAGCCGACGAGCCGCATAAGCTATTGGAAAGATGGACTAGGATGCACCCTCCTGTCTACGGGGGTGAGCGACATGAGGATCCCTAGGAATTCATTGATCGATGCAGGTACAGACTGCACAACATAAGGATATTGGAGTCCCATAGGGTGGATTTGACTACTTGCCAGCTGGAGGGAAGAGCTTGTAGGTGGTGGTAGTCTCATCTGCTCGGCAGACCAGAAGGTTTTCCTCCCATGACTTGGGATCAGTTTACACGCCTTTTCTTAAATAGGTATATTCAACCCTCCCAGAGGGAAGAGTTGCAGTTTCAGTTTAAGTAGCTCCAGTAGGGTCAGATGTCAGTGACCGATTATGAGGAGAGGTTCTCTTAGTTTTCTCGCCATGCACTTATGATATTTCCTACGGACGCGGAGAGAGTGCGGAGGTTTGTTTCTAGGTTTTACTCAGGTATTCGAGCTACTATGGCCCGGGAGGTTGAGATGGGGACTTATTATCAGCTAGTAGTGGAGATAGCTCGGAGGATCGAGGGTTACCATTAGAGGGGTAGAGAGAAGATAAAGCGGGACAAGCGGGTCCGCTATTCTGGAGATTTTAGAGGTGCCCCGGCTGGCGGCAGAAGTCAGTTTAGGGGTTAGCTTAGAAGGCCCACATATCCAGCACCACCACGTCCTCGGGGTACTCCAGTGCGACCCTATTTCAGTGCCATGCTAGAGAGTTCTTACCGCTCACCAGCTATTCAGGGTTCTTCTAGTGGGTACTCAGGCCATCAAGGTTCTTCCAGCGCCTATTTCAGTGCCATGCCAGAGAGTTTTTACCGGCCACCAGCCATTCAGGGTTCTTCCAGTGGGTACTCAGGCCATCAAGATCAAACTTTAGGCCAGTAGATCACTGTACTGAGAGGTTATTTTGAGTACGGATATTTTAGTCATGTACGGAGATTCTGTCCCAGGCTTTAGGGCAAGGCAATGCAGCAGGGCAAGTAATCCATGATTATAGCACCTGATGTCTGGCCTCCCAGAGGCAGAGGATAGACGGGTAGGGTCCGTCCTAGAGGTGGAGGTCAGGAAGGTGGAGGCTAGCCACCTACAGCCCAGACAAGTGGGGGCCAGCCAGTCGTTGCCCCAGCTAGATTCTATGCTTTTTCGGCCAGACCATATGCAGTGGCCTCAGATGCCGTGATCAAAGATATTAAATCAGTTTGTGGTAGGGATTCTTCGGTATTATTTGATCCAGGGTCTACCTATTCATATGTGTCATCTCTGTTTGCTCATTTCCTGGATATTCCTCGTGAGTCCTTGGGTACTCTTGTTTATGTGTCCACTCGTGTTGGCGATTCTGTTGTGGTGGATCAGATCTATCAATCCAGTGTGGTTACATTATGTGGTTACGAGATTAGAGTGGACCTTTTGTCGCTTGATATGAATGATGAGAAGAATGTTACTTTAGCGATGCCAGAGTTTCCAAAGTTGGAGTGGAAGGGTTCATCTATTAGTACATCTAGTCGGGTCATCTCTTTTTTGAAGGCTCAACATATGGTCGAGAAGGGTTGTTTAGCTTATCTAGCTTATGTTCGGATACTATCGCAGAGACTCCGACGGTCGATTCAGTACCAATAGTCTGGGAGTTCTCCGATGTGTTTTCTTCTGACCTTCCAAGCATGCCACCAGATCAGGATATCGATTTCTGTATTGACTTGGCTCCAGGTACCCATCCTATATCTATCCCACCGTACCATATGGCTCCGAAAGAGTTGAAGAAGTTGAACGAAAATCTTGAGGAGTTTCTAGCAAAGGGGTTCGTCAGACCAAGAGTGTCACCTTGGGGTGAACCAGTGTTATTTGTGAAGAAGAAATATGGGACTATGCGGATGTGCATTGATTACCGCCAGTTGAACAAAGTTACCATCAAGAACAAGTACCCGTTGCCGTGTATTGATGATTTGTTTGACCAGTGTCAGGGTGCTAGAGTGTTCTCTTCGATCAACTTGAGATCAGGGTACCATCAGTTGAAGATTCGGGACTCAGATGTTCCGAAGACTACTTTTCGTACTAGATATGGCCATTATGAGTTTCTTGTGATGTCCTTCGGCTTGACTAATGCCCCAGCAAAGTTTACCGATTTGATGAATAGGGTGTTCAGACCATATATTGATTCATTTGTCATTGTCTTCATTGATGACATTTTGATCTACTCGCGTAGCATGGAGGAGCACGAGCAACACTTGAGAGTGGTGCTTTCAGACATTGCAGGGACAAAAGCTATATGCTATGTTCTTCAAGTGTGAGTTTTGGCCAGATTCTATAGCATTCTTGGGGCATGTTGTATTAGGCGAGGGTATTAAGGTGGATCCCAAAAAGATTGAGGTAGATTAGAGTTGGCCTTGTCCCACTACGGCGACTGAGATCAAAAGCTTCTTGGGGTTAGCAGGTTATTATCGTTGATTCGTGGATGGATTCTCATCTATTGCAGCGCCTCTGACTAGATTGACTCAGAAGGGTACTCCGTTCCGTTGGTCCAATGATTGCGAGGCAAGCTTTAAGAAGCTCGAGACATCTTTGACAACAACACCAGTTCTAGTGTTGCCTTCCAGTTCGGGGATGTATAGTGTGTATTGCAATGCTTCACACGTCTGTTTGGGATGTGTATTGATGTAGGAGGGGCGAGTTATTGCATATGCTTCACGTCAACTGAAGACCCATGAGAAGAATTACCTTGTGCATGATCTAGAGTTAGTCGCGATTGTTCTTGCTCTTAAGATCTGGAGGCATTGTCATTATGGGGTGTCCTCTGAGGTTTACACTGATCATCGCAGCTTGGAGCATCTGTTCAAGCAAAGAGATCTCAATTTGAGGCAGCGCAGATGGCTTGAGTTACTGAAGGATTATGACATCACCATTCTTTACCATCGGGGCAAGGTGAATGTAGTTGCGGATGCCTTGAGCAGAAAGGCAGAGAGTATGGGTAGCTTGGCATTCATTTCAGTAGAGTAGAGGCCACTAGCTTTGGACATTCAGTCCTTGGCTAACTGACTTGTGAGGTTGGATATTTCAGAGCCCAACCAGGTTTTTGCATGCATTGTTGCCTAGTCTTTTCTATTGGAGCAGATCAAGGCTCAACAGTTTGATGGTCCTTAGAGAGACGGTACTACAAGGCGGTGCCAAGGAGGTTTCTATCGGCGAGGATGGTGTTTTGCGACTCCTGGGTCTTCTATATGTTCCTAATGTCGATAGCATGAGGGAGAGGATTCTAGAGGAGGCAAACAGTTCTTGGTATTCCTTTCATCCAGTGCTCGAATATGTATGTCGACCTGAGACAACATTATTAGTGGCAGCGGATGAAGAAAGACATAGTTTAATATGTAGTTAGCTTCCTAAATTGCCAGCAGGTTAAGTATGAGTACAAGAAGCCAGGTGGCCTACTCCAGCAGAAGACTATACCGGAGTGGAAATGGGAGCGCATTACTATGGACTTCGTAGTTGGGTTGCCGCAGACCTTGCAAAAGTTTGATGTAGTTTGGGTCATTGTCGACTGGTTGACCAAGTCGGCACACTTCATTCAAGTTGTGACTATGTACACTTCAGAGAGGTTGGGCTAGATTTATAATCAGGAGATAGTTCGATTGCATGGTGTGCTTGTTCCAATCATATCAGATAGAGGCCCTCAGTTTACTTGGAATTTTTGGAGAGCAGTATAGAGTGAGTTGGGGACCCATTTAGAGCTCAGCACCGCGTTTCATCCACAGACCGACAAGCATTCGGAGCGGACATTTCAGATCTTGGAAGACATACTCAGATCATGTGTGAGTGACTTTGGAGAATAGTGGGATCGATTCTTACCTTTGGCCGAGTTCGCTTACAACACCAATTATCAGTCCAGCATCGAGATTGATCTATTTGAGGCTTTATATGGTCAGTGATGTCGTTCTCCCATCGGGTGGTTTGAGCCCAGCAAGGCTAGGTTATACGGTACTGATTTGATGAAGGATGCCTTGGAAAAGGTAAAGTTGATTCAGGAGCAACTTCGCACAGCAAAGTCCGGGCAGAAGAGTTACACAGATAAGAAGGCACGCGATTTATCTTTTATGGTGGGCGAGGCGGTTCTCTTGAAAGTCTCGTCGATGAAGGGAATCATAAGGTTCGGGAAGAAGGGCAAGTTGAGCCCAAGGTTTATAGGCCCATTTGAGGTGTTGAGACGAGTTGGGGAGGTTGCTTATGAGCTTGATTTACCTCCCAGCCTATCAGGAGTTCATCCAGTTTTCCACGTGCCTATGCTTCGGAGGTATCATGCCTACTTGTCACATGTGTTAGACTTCAGAACGATTCAGTTAGATGAGAGCCTGGGTTATGAGGAGGAGCCAGCTGCCATTATTGATAGGCAGGTTCGACAGTTGTGATCCAAGAGGATTTCAACGATAAAGGTTTGGTGGAGGGGTTAACCAGTAGAGGAGGCGACCATGGAGTCTGAGGGGTACATGTGGAGCAGATACCCACGCTTATTCAGCACTCCAGGTATGATTCTAAAACCATTCGAGGACGAACATCGTTTAAGAGGTGGAGAATGTAACGACCCGACTGGTTGTTTTTCTTTCGAGAACCCCGTTCCCCTAAATAACAATTCACGTACGTGCTTTTACTATTTTATGACTTGCGGGGATGGTTAGTTCGGGATTTGGAAGGGTTCGGGTTGAAATCGGAACACTTGGTTCCTTAAGGATGGATAAAAAGGCTAAGTTTGACTTCGGTCGGCATTTTAAGCAAACGACCTCGGAATCAGGATCTGACAGTTCTAATAGGTTAGTATGATGATTTCGGACTTGGGCGTATGTTTGGATCGGGTTTTGGATGACCCGGGAGCGTTTTGACGTCTAATAGTGAAAGTTGGTTCTTTGAAGGTTTTTGAAGTTCGTTAAATTTGGTTTGGAGTAGGTTTTGCCGATATCGAGATCCAAATGGGATTTCGAGACCACGGATAGTTGTGTTATGTCATTTAAGATTTGTACGCAAAATTTTGTCTCATTCCGAGTAGTTTAAGTACATTTCGGCGCATTGGGAGTAAATTGAAGAACTTGAAGTTCATATTTTTTTATTCAATTGGTTTGGGGTGTGATTCTTAGTTTTAACATCGTTTGACGCGTTTCGAGAGTTTGAGAAAGTTTGTTTTATGATTTCAAAATTATTGGTATGTTCGGGTGGGGCCTCAGGGGCCCCTGGTGTTAATCAGACGAGGCTCGAACCAAGTTTGGACTTGGGAAGCATCACCTGAAGCACCAGACTTCTGGTGTAAACGCACCTGCAAGGCTATGGCCGCAGGTGCGAGCAAGGCCCCACAAAAGCGGCCTAGGAAGGGCATCCCAGGATCCGTAAGTATGCCCTACTCTTTGCAGAAGCGGTACCTCGTCCGCAGTAGCGGAGCTAGCGTACCTTGGGCCCTTCCACAGAAGCGGACTTCGGTCCACCGAACCTAGCGCAGGTGCGGAATCACTGGAGGCAGTGTGGTCTCTTAAAATGGACTTAGGAATTTTTGTTCATTTCTTACACTTCTTGGGGGTGATTTTGGAGCTGGTTAGAGAGGGATTTTCATCAACTAATTGAGGTAACTAGTTTCTACCAAATGTGAGTTAAATACGTAGTTTATGGGTAAATTATAACATGTAAATTAGTGAAAATCATGGGTTTAGGTTAAAACCTAGGGTTTTGATAAAAATGGGATTTAACCACAAATTTGTTTATGAAATCTACGGAAAATCATATGTTTGAGTTCATGAGGTTATGGGTAACAACTTTCTTCAAAAATTTCCGAAATCCGGGCACCTGGGCCCGGAGGGTAAATTTCAGGAATCCTATATTTGGAGTTGGGTAATCACTTTAGTAGTTGAAATACGAATTTTTGAACACATAATGATTAATTTATATACCATTTGATTAGTTTTGGATTGTTCGGCACCGAATTGAGGGTTTGAGCACAATCTTGGACCGGAAAGTAGGCTTTAAGACGAGGTAAGTCTCTTTTCCTAATCTTGTAAGAGGGAATTGACCCCATAGGTGAATTAATTAATATGTGCTCCTATTTGTGGGGGGCTACGTATGCACAAGGTGACGAAAGTCAGTACATAGCTACTAATTATGCTATTGTCTGGTTAGTCTAGGACCCATATCATGTTATACTTACAAATGTCCGCACCCTACTTGTTAACTTAATTGCATAAGCCATATTGAGATTTGATAAATGAATCGTAAAAGGTTAAATTTAACTTACTTGAAGTTGTGAATGGGACACTTGATTGCTATTGAGAATTTATGTTTCTTTAAAGTATTTTCTTTTGTGGAGCGGGCCGAACGCCTCAGTAGCAGATAAATGCATCTATGGTTCGTGTCGTTTGACCCTCGGCATTGCACAATTTAAATATCTTTATGCTGGATCGGGTCGAACGACCTCGGCATAATTGTGTATAATAAATCTTTGGAACTATTCATACTTGATATTGCTTTATTGGCTTGATATATATTAATTATTAACTAATGGAAATAAATTTGGAATTTACTATTAACGAGAGAATTTTTTATTATTTCCTTTTATGGATTTTTAAGCTATATTTATGTAATCCAAACTTAGCTTTAATTTATGACATTTTATTTATAGCCCATAGTAAGTTTCAAAGTCGACCCCTCGTTACTACTTCTTCGAGGTTAGGCTGGATACTTACTGGGTACATGTTGTTTATATACTCACGCTACACTTCTGCACCTAACGTGAAGGATCTAAGGCAGGTGCATCTGCAAATATTAGTCGGGCGCACACACTTGATCACTCCTTCGAGACTACATGGTGAGCTACCTTCCGAGCCCGTTCTGCAGCAGCCAGAGTCTTCCATTTGCATATTTTTCGGTCTACTTCATTTCAGACAGCAGAGTAGTATTCTTTTGTATATTCTACTAGTAGCACATACACTTGTGACACCAGGTCTGGGTGATTTATGCTAGTATACACTTAATGGTTTTGTAATGACCCGACCAGTCGTTTTGAGCATTTGCACTTCACTCGCTAACTTTTGGGAATGAGTAGTTCCGTATGAAGCATTTTGACATGTGTGAATCGTCGGTTTTGGTTTTCTGATTATTCGAAATTGATCAGGAAGAATGATTCTCGGCTAGAAGCTTTAAATTCGAAAGGTTTGACCAATTTTGAATTTTTAGTATTTGACCTCGGATGCAAATTTTGATGGTTCCGTCAGCTCCGTCAGGAAATTTTGAGCTTAGGAGCGCGTCCGGATTGTGATTTGGAGGCCCGTAGTAGATTTAGGCCTGAATTGCAGGAAGTTGGAATTTTTAGAAGTTTGACCGAGAGTGTACTTTTTGATATCGGGTTCAGATTGGATTTATGAAAGTTGGACTAGGTCTGTGGTGTTATCTATGACTAGTGTGTAAAATTTGAAGTCAGTCGGACGTGATTTGATAGGTTTCGGCACTCTATGTTGTTCTGGCACTCTTGGAAGTGCTGACCGCAGCCGTTTATTCGGACCGCACAAGAGGAGTGCGGCCGCAACAGTTTTATGCGGACCGTAGGAGAGGAGTGTGGCTGCAGTATTTTTACGCGGACCGGGGTGGAGGAGGACTAGGAAGTGCGGCCGCACGATTTTTGCGCGACCGCAGAAGTTGGCAGAGTACGGCCGCAACAGAATATTGTGGACCGCACAATGAGGTTTAGAGGAAGTACTATATAAGCGAGGCTTAGGGTTTTATTTCACATTTCGGACCATGGAAGCTCGGCTTGTGGAGATTTTTTGTGGGTTTATCAAGAAAATCATCGGGGTAAGTTATTCTAACTCGGATTTGGTTAATATCATGAATATATCATTGATTTCATCATTTCATTAGTATTTTGAGGTGAAAATTGGGGGATTTTGCCTAAAGTTTCATACTATGAATTTTTGAGTTTTGAACACCAATTTGGAGTCGGATTTGAGTGAAACTAGTATAGTTGGACTCGTAATTGTTTCTTGGGCTTTATCTGATGTATTTGAGTTGCTTTTGGCTAGTTTTGAGCCGTTCGTAGGTCGCTACGCGCGTGATGACATTCATGGAGCACCATTTGGCTTGCTCGGCGTATGGAATTGGCTTGTTTGAGATAAGTAACACTCTTTTACTTAGTGTTGAGGGTATGAAACCCGAACTTATGTGCTATGTGATTGGTGTTGAGGTGACGCACATTCTAGATGACGGGCGTGTGAGCGTATACCTTGTGAATTGTGACTCTGTTGTCTTTAGGGCACTGTATGGTGGCCTTACTTTGTTGATATATGTGTTTTCACCATATGATAAAGTAAATTGAGTTGTACATCATGCTAGATATCCTATTTAAGCTTTATGTTGATATTGTTGGGACCCATATTGGTCGTTTCTTGTTTTCATCTCATCGATTTCATTGATATTTTCGTATTCAGCCGCATTCATGCTTTCATATCATATCTCAGTCTCAGTTGTTACTTATTGATACATTATCATTGTTCCGGGTCAGTTTTCATGAGATTGTGAGCCCGTGGGTGAGACTGGATAGATTGATGACTGAGGAGGCCGAGAGCCCGATTATGAGTGACAATTATGCGATCGGGTTGCATGCTGCAACATATTTTATTGATGACTGGCTTGTTATAGCGCTTGGGCTAAAGGATCCCCTCCGGAGTCTGCACACCCCCAGTGAGCGCGGTTGATTATATTCAGGGATAGATCTTCCCTTAGTATGGAGATGGATCTTCTCCATGAGCCTGGAATGGCCTGTTTCCTTGGTACTGGAGACTGATGGTCAGTGATGTATATATTCGGGGATGGATTTTCCCTGGTCCGCGTGGGCCATATACAATACCAAATGGTTGAGAATTTATATATCAATGAGGGATGGATATCCCTGGACATGGATTTGTCCGAAGTACTTGATACCTAGAGATGGATCTTCTCCATGAGGCTGGATTGGCCTGTTTCCTCGGTACTGGGTGACTTATAGTCAGTGTTGTATATGTTTCGGGATGGATTTCCCAGGGCCGTATGGGCCATATACAGTATTGAGTGGTTGAGTATGATGACATGGAAGGTGTGATACAGTGAGGTTGAGTACTCTGAGAGTGTGAGCACATGATTCATCTCTGAGATACATGGCATTGGCATGCATTTATGACATACATGCATAGAGGCGCCTTTTCCTCATGATGTACGGTATCACGTCATTCATGACATTTTACACACATTGATATATGTTCATAGAGAGGTATCTCACACTTTCTCTCTGTAAAGAAAACGAAACATCTTCTTCATATTGAAAAGGATTTTTTTTTAAAAAGAAATACAGTTTTTCAAACTATCTCATATTTCACGACGTTTTCGGTAAAGAATTTGGGGTTTTCACTAATCTTCTTAAAAGGCGAAACTATTTTCAAAAAACTGTGAGAAAGTTGAGCATTTTATATCTGAGTTACTTCCTTTTTTATATGCTCTTTGTGGTTATGAATTGTTGTTGGCTTCTTGTGTTGGACCCGACCATGTTCCAGCTCGTCAATGCTTTCAACCTAAGTTTAGGTTTGTTAATTATAGAGTATATTGGGTCGGTTGTTCTCATTCAATACTTCCTGCACATTGCGTGCAGATTCGGATGTTGATGTTGTTTTGTTCGATGAGAGCTGAATTGGAAGGTGTACCTGAGTTTCGGTTGTGGCTGCCTCTTGTTCATGGTAGTCGTAGATTTATCAAACTCTGTTTATGTACTTTTAAAATAGAAGATGTATTTACTTCATATCAGCTTGTAAAATTTATTCATAAAAGCTCATGATTTTTACTACCAGTCCTTGGAAAAGGTATAAGATTCAGATAACTTCTTTGTTTAATTGGCTTATTAATATTATTAAACCTGAATAGTTATTAGTTGGCTTACCTAGAGGTCTGGGTCAGGTGCCATCACGACTAGTAAATTTTGGGTCGTGATAGATTGGTATCATAGCTCTAGGTTCATAGGTTTTACAAGTCATGAGCAAGTGTCTGGTAGAGTCTTGCGGATCGGTATGATATCATTCATACCTATCTTCGAGAGGCTACAGGGCATTTAGGATATACTTCCCATCTTTCTTTCCTTATCGTGCGACATGATTTATCTTGAAGCGTAATCCTTTGAATTCCTTCCACGTATTCGCATGCGTACTTGAGTGTCGGTATTAGCTGTGCATCGATGGCTTATGATTCCCTGGATGAGGTGCGAGATGTGATTTCTGTGTGTTGATGATGAGTCTGTCTGGAGAACTTGAGACTGGATTTTGATTGTAGCTTGAGCACTAAGGTGTTGATTGTGTGAGCATGTGCTTTTGGATTCATATGTCCAGTAGTGTCTCTATTAGTGGATCTTGTCGTTGGATGGCTAGGTGATGAGTATGATGTTACTACAAAATGTGTTCATATGGGCTGAATGTGACAAGAGAGGTTTTCTTGAAGTGTAGAAAGGACAATCGGGTGTTTGATTTCCGTCACGATCTAACATATAGTCTCGAGTTATGAGTGTATTGAAGGATCCTTTATGTTGTTTAATTGTGGAACGAATTAGATTATTATGTCTTATTTATGAGTTCAGTTTCAGGAAGATTAAGTAATTGCGTAGTAGTTGTGACTGTGGAAAGGTATAGAAAGATTTCAGTTTGAGGCTAAGCAGGTGGGTTATCTCCCGCGGGGTGTCCTGAAGTTGTGTGATCCCTATGTTGTTTTGTAGCGAGTTCTCTTTTACCAGTGAATTATATGTGTTGCAATTTTAGTTTGGACCGTTTATGAGAGTTGGAAAGATTGTTACAAGGGTGAATGCGAGATTTGCAGATGATTTGAGATATTAGATGATTTATGTTACATGAGCTTGTGAAGGATTTAATTGAATTTCAGTGTAGGAAGTGTAGTAACAGAGTATGGATATTATAAGTTATCAGATGCTTTATTCCTTGGCTTTAAGCCAAGTGGGGGAGTCTGCTATCAATGGGTTTATTGCACTGTT
Organism: Nicotiana paniculata; assembly: GCA_005239505.1. NCBI lineage: Eukaryota > Viridiplantae > Streptophyta > Magnoliopsida > Solanales > Solanaceae > Nicotiana > Nicotiana paniculata. The sequence goes on along the minus strand of ML338003.1, from coordinate 54,299 downwards.
ATGTGTTGTATTAGTTGCAGTTTGAGGTATACTGGTGGATCAGTTATGGCTTGCAAAGGTCGAGATCATGGGTGACACAAGTAAAGGAAATTTTGGATAAGGGTTGTATTATGCTTTATGGGTATATGACAAACATTGGATGACTGATTGTTACTTGTAAGGGATGTAGCGTGCATAGAGTAGGGATTCACTTGGGTTCTTAGAAGAGTGGATTACTTCCTTGGGTGTTGGTGTGATAATAGGGCACAGGTCGTTCGGTACATTTGGGCGGTGCTATTGAGATTCGAGTAGAGTGGATGACTCTCGAGAATGGTTCTAATGCATTCAAGATTTATATGTAGCAATTGGGAATCTTCAGGATATGTATGTGGCTAGAAACTGAGATTTACATTAGATGGTGTTGAGACTTGTGGCATTTCTATATCCTTATGGATTCTACATTTCAGTGTCAAGAAGGTGAAGGAAACAACTTTAAATTCACAGAAGGTCTCTTCAAAGTGGCATCTCGGTTGTGTTACTTTTGGGGTGCTCAAGAGAGCATTCAGCGGCTTATGAGCATTAGGGAAGTGTGGTCTTATGCTAGGGCCTCATAGGGCAAGTTTTGGTTAAGGATAGCAATGTTCTAGCGATGAGGAGTATCAATTTGAAGGTAATTCGGGAAGAACTCGGGGACTTAGGACAACTTGATAGTAGGTTGGATAGTCATAGTAATAGATATAGTCGGTCCTTTGGGTGCTTCTAATGTGGTGAGTTTCTATAGGTTCTTCATGGCAATGCTCTTACGTTTTGGTGACCTGCGTAGCTTGGTTGAGTTAGAGGATTAAGTCCTGACGATTTAGTTTAATGCAAATGGGATTCAGAGAGTTCTTGATGGTTTCTACCACGGTTAGAGATGTATATTTCCTACTGGCATGGGGAGCATGTGATGTATAGTGATTTTCTCGTAGATGGGATCAAATGGAAAGTTCTTGGCTAATTAAGTATGCAGTTGCTTGTGACTCGGAGTGGATTAGAAAGTTCTCGTATTTTTCATATGATGGCATGGTATGTGCGGTGTGTTGTGTAGGGTTGATATTTCCATGTGTAAGGTCACGGTTCAATGTTGAAGGGAAGGACATAAATTCTTAGGCAGCATGGACGGGTTCAGATGACTAGGTAAATGGCATTACTATTTGGTATGGATTGATGAGAGTCTACATTTCAGAAGGGGAAATGTGTCTTGATTTATGGATATTTCACTAGTACTGCGGCACTCTTCTGGTTGATCGATTGTTGATATTCAAATTTGCTATGTGGCACGGAAGAGTTATAGAAGTACTCCTCGCGGGATGATCGTATATGAGAGATGTGTTAGGCATTCAGGCGGTGGAGTTGAGATTGGATATGGTGATTCATGTGTTCTATGGATTTGGAGACTGTGAGTTCTCATGAGTAGATTGTTCGTGGTTGTGGACTGTGAAAATGTAGCCAAGGTTAGTCAGAGGATAGTATGTGTTGTGCTTCAGTCATGGTGGACTTTTGGAGGGTTATTTATCTATTGTGGGTAAGCAGAGTTGATTGGGGTTCATTGGTAGGCCTAATATGGATGTGTGTTATGCATCGAGTCGGATTCGTTGATTGTGTGCACAAATGATATGATTCTATTTGGGATTTATAGCAGAATTTGAGTGAGATGGGTATTTGGGTGTTACATGATTGATTGCGCATTGGTTATGTTATTTCGGGCTTGTGTGGCATTGTGTCATTTGCTTCTCAGTGGTTATGGTCTAGACATCAAAATGTGTGTGGTTGTTGATTTTGAGCATTGTGACTTGAGGTATTTCATATGGACCAGTGTTTGGATGAGGGCGCGCATTGCAGCGAAGTTATGTTGGGATATGATCCTTTGTGTTAGATTCGTGTGTTTTGGTTCTATGGTGATGGGTTCTTAGCATTGTGTTGTGGTGGTACTTGTTGAGCTTTTTCTACGGTTCTCTCATTGGAGTCATTTTCTATGCTTGAGTACGTTTGAATTGTTGTGCATTGGTGCAAAGATTGCACGGTTTGTGGCTCTGGGTAGTATTGGTGTGGCATCTCAGTAGAGTAGCTTGTATTTGATAAGATGAGGTTGTCGGACCTAGAATAGGTGCTATCAGATTTAATTGTGGTATATTAGGAAGGATAATATCGGAAGTCGGCTTAGAAATTGGCTATAGTTCTTGTCGAAGGAGAGGGATCTCCATGACTTGTTGATCTGACGAATAGTTATGAGTCTCTACGTGTTTCTTTCATCATTGGCAGTATATGAAGCAGTTAGAACAAGGGTTTGTTCGATAAGAGGTTTATTACCGGCATTGGGTTGTTTTGAGCAGCTGTTGTGATTAGAAATATCGCTATGTGTGTTTGAGTTATGTGGTATATCATGTAATTTCATCTTGGGTTATGACTATGTCTTGATACAGCTTGTTCTGACTTATATAGTGCGTAGATGCGAGATTCTGATCTTATAGAAAATTTCGGGTATTGGAAATTGGATCCTAACACTTATAGCCTAAGGTTGAAGTAATGATTTCAGTTATGTTGTGTTGTCGGCCTATATGGGATAGGGTGACGTGGGGTCACCCCCGGGTATGTGCATGGGAAGGTTATATGGTGGTCTGTTGGCTTTTGGAACAACTCTGGGCACGTTCTAGGACGAACGTTTGTTTAAATAAAGGAGGATGTAACAACCGACCGGTCGTTTTGATCATTTGCACTTCGCTCGCTAGATTTGGGCTTGAGTAGCTCCATATGAAGCATTTTGACTTATGTGAATCATCGGTTTTGGTTTTCAGATTATTCGAAATTGATTGGGAAGAATGATTCTCGACTAGAAGCTTTAAATTCGAAAGGTTTGACCAAGTTTGACTTTTTAGTATTTGACCTCGGAGTCAAATTTTGATGGTTCTATCAGCCCCATCAGGCGATTTTGAACATAGGAGCGCGTTCGGATTGTGATTTGGAGGCCCATAGTAGATTTAGGTCTGAATTGCCGGAAGTTGGAATTTGGGAAGTTTGACCGGGAGTGGACTTTTTGATATCGGGGCCGGATTGGATTTTCGGAAGTTGGACTAGGTCTGTGGTGTTATCTATGACTTATGTGTAAAATTTGAAGCAAGTCGGACGTGATTTGATAGGTTTCGGCACTCTATGTTGTTCTGGCACTCTTAGAAGTGCGGACCGTAGCCGTCTATGCGGACCGTAGGAGAAGAGTGTCGCCGCAACATTTTTATGCGGACCGCAGGAGAGGAGTGCAACCGCAGCATTTTTATGCGGATCACAGTGGAGGAGGACTAGGAAGTGTGGCAACACGGTTTTTGTGCAACCGCAGAGGTTGGCAGAGTGCGGCCGCAGTAGCATTTTGCGAACCGCACAATGAGGTTCAGAGGAAGTACTATATAAGCGAGGTTTAGGGTTTTATTTAACATTTTTGACCATGGGAGCTCGGCGTGAGGCAATTTTTTGTGGGTTTTTCAAGAAAATTATCGGGGTAAGTGATTCTAACTCGGATTTGGGTAATATACATGAATATATCATTGATTTCATCCTTTTATTAGTATTTTGAGGTGAAAATTGGGGGTTTTGGCCTAAAGTTTCATAATAAGAGTTTTGAGTTTTTGAAACTGATTTGGAGTCGGATTTGAGTGAAACTAGTATGCTTAGACTCGTAATTGAATGGGTTATCAGATTTTGTGAGTTTTGTCAGGTTCCAAGGTGCGGGCCTGGGTGTGAGTTTTGACCGGATTTGGGATTTGACTTGGGATTCGAGCTTTATCATTTGTAATTGTTTCTTGGGCTTTATCTGATGTATTGAGTTGCTTTTGGCTAGTTTTGAGTCGTTCGGAGGTCGCTACGCGCATGATGGCATTCTTGGGGCATCTTTTGACTTGCTCAGCGTTTGTAATTGGCTTGTTTGAGATAAGTAACTCTCTTAAACTTAGTGTTGAGGGTATGAAACCCGAACTTATGTGATATGTGATTGGTGTTGAGGTGACGCACTTGCTAGGTGACGAGCGTGTGGGCGTGCACCCTGTGAATTGTGACTCTGTTGTCTTCAGGGTCCTGTATGGTGGCCCTACTTTGTTGATATCTATGTTTTCACCATGTGATAAAGTAAATTGAGTTGTACATCATGCTAGATATCATGTTTAGGCTTTATGATGATATTGTTGGGACCCATAGTGGTCGTTTCTTGCTGTCATCTCATCGATTTCATTGACATTTCGTACTCAGACGCATTCATGCATTCATATCATATCTCAGTCTCAGTTGTTACTTATTGATTCATCATATCATTGTTCCGGGTTAGTTTTCATGACATTGTGAGCCCGTGGGTAAGACTAGAGAGATTGATGACTGGGTGAGGCCGAGAGCCTGATTATGAGTGACAGTTATAGGATCGGGATGCACGCGGCATCATGTTTTATTGATTTTTGACTGAGTAAGGCCGAGGGCCTGATTGATTTATGCCATGATTGGCTTGTTATAGCGCTTGGGCTAAAGGATCCCCTCCGGAGTCTGCACACCCCCAATGAGCGGGTTTGATTATATTCAGTGATGGATCTTTCCTTGGTGTGGAGATGGATCTTCTCCATGAGGCTGGATTGGCCTGTTTCCTCGGTACTGGAGACTGATGGTCAATGATGTATATATTCCGGGATGGATCTTCCCTGGGCCGCATGGGCCATATACAGTACTGAGTGGTTGAGCATTTATATATCATTGAGGGATGGATTTCCCTGGACATGGATTTGTTCGAAGTACTTGATACCTGGAGATGGATCTTCTCCATGAGGCTGGACTGGCTTGTTTCCTCGGTACAAGGTGACTTATAGTCAGTGTTGTATATGTTCCGGGATGGAATTCCCTGGGTCGTATGGGCCATATACAGTATCGAGTGGTTGAGTACGATGACTTGGAAGGTGTGATACAGTGAGGTTGAGTGCTCTAAGAGAGTGAGTACATGATTCATCTCTAAAATATATGGCATTGGCATGCATATATGACATACATGCATAGAGACGCATTTTTCTCATGTTGTACGGTATCACGATAGTCATGATATTTTACGCACATTGATATATGGTCATAGAGAGGTATCTCACACTTCCTATCTGGAAAGAAAAAGAAACATTTTCTTTATTGTGAAAAGGATTTTTTTTTTTTTGAAAAAGAAATATAGTTTTTCAAACTATCTTATATTTCACGACGTTTTCGGTAAAGAATTTGAGTTTTTAATGATATTCTTGAAAGACGGAACTATTTTCGAAAAACTGTGAGAAAGCTGAGCATTTTATCTCTGAGTTACTTCTTTATTTAAATGCTCTATGTGGTTATGAATTGTTGTTGGCTTCTTTTGTTGGACCCGACCATGTTCCAGCTCGTCACTGCTTTCAACCTAAGTTTAGGTTTGTTACTTATTGAGTACATGGGGTCGGTTGTACTTATACTATACTTCCTACACATTGCGTGCATATTTCGGATGCCGATTTTGCTTCGAGGAGAGCTGAATTGGAAGGTGTACTTGTGTTCCGGTTGTGGCTGCCTCTTGTTCATGGTAGTCGTAGATTTATCAAACTGTGTTTATGTACTTTTCAAACAGAAGATGTATTTACTTCGTATCAGCTTTGTAAACTCTATTGTTGGAAGCTCATGATTTGTACTAACAGTCCTTGGGAAATGTATAAGATTCAGATAACTTCTTGTTTAATTATCTTATTAATATTATTGAACCTGAATAGTTATTAGTTGGCTTACCTAGAGGGTTGGGTTAGGTGCCATCACGACTTGTGAATTTTGGGTCGTGACACTTTTGGGTTATTTAACTTGTTTCACTTGCTTTTAAAACTTGATCTATCATTTTTATTAAAAATCTTACTTCTTATTTATGCACGACTTAAAAACCAACTATTTTAAATCTTTAAAATAAAGGATCACAGAGTTAGTTCATCGTTGGCTTGCCTAGTGATAACGTTGGGCGTCATCACGGTTCATAGGAGAAATTAGGTCGTGATAGCTTCTGCCTCTCCTTTTATTAGATAGATAGATTTTTGAGTATTATTTGTATTTAAAAATAGTTAGATATTTTCCCTATTATTATGTTAATTTATGTTTGTAAAAAAAAGTTAAGAACCTAATATGACTGACATAGCGGTGTATAAAAAAACATACTAGTATATCATAATTTATTTTATGGTAAATAACAAATATCATAATTCTTATCAAACAAAGTATTACTTGAAAGTTTCAACTAATTTAAATAAGTATATAATTATAGTTAGTTAAATTTAAATATACGACTATATAATATTTACATAATTATGTGCTTGTATCTATCTACATCGATTGCTAGTTATATTCAATTTAGATACTTATAAAAGTTATTGATATAATAATCTAATATTGTTTTAATAACTAAATAATTATCATAAATCTAACTTAACACTAAAAATTAAGAAGCTAATATTATTGAAATATGAACATATAACAAAACTAACAATATCATATAGAATGAAAAAAGCGATAAAGAAAAATATATTTTAGAATATCTTTATTTCATGCAAATAGTTGATTTTTTTATATTTTACTTAAATGTATTATATTTTTTTTTGGTTTAGTATAGCTATTTTTCTTATTTTTATTTGCATTTATGATATTTGTATTTTTTTTCTTGTATGTTGTATCTATGGCATTTGTATTAGAAGTAAACTAACGCAAAATATATAAGAAGTACGACAAAGTAAATCTAAAACCTAAACCTAAATTTCTTACTTCCTCGCTCAGCCGCTACTCTCCCTCCCCATTTTCTTAGGGAGAATTACATAAAAATACAATTCACCTATATACATTGCAACAGAATAACTCAGTTACAACTTTGTAAATTTGTAGCCCATTAACAACAGGTCAAAGTTTGAAAAATAAGCATTTTTTTTTATTTTGCAGACCTTCAAGCACAAAAATTCGGTGATTTTTTATTTTTCTTTCCCAAGTTTGTATATATTTCTATTCCAGCTACAAAAAATTCAAATTCATATATAATGCAACTTGAAAATCTTAAATTTTCTTCATTTCCAAGTTCTAAATAGCATAAATAAATAAATAAAAATTGAAAAAACTATTGTACGTTCATGATTTTGCAAATAAATCAACAAGAAAAGTCGATTTATACATAAATTGAACATATAAAAGTTAAATTTTAGATTTAACTGCACATGTGCATTATATGTATAATGATGTATAACTTTGTATAAACTTGTATATACAATCTCTAATAATGTATGTCACAAAAATAAGACAAAGAAGAAAAAAAGAAGAAAGTGGCAAACATCCATGGATGCCTATTATACACGTACAATGTATATACACACTTATACATTAAAAATATATCTAATTTATACAATATTGTGCGCATATATACACACTTATACATGTTTATATAATATTGTATAAATGTGTATAAACACTACATATACAATTTTGCACTAGAAAACACCTTCTGTCCGTCACCACATTATGTATAACTACTTATACAACTAATTTATATAACATTGTACGCATATATACACACTTATACATGTGTATACAATATTATATAAGTGTGTATAAACACTACCTATACAAATCTACACTAGAAAACATCTTCTGTCTATCACCACATTACAGTTTCCGGTGGTTGCTGGTGTTGAATTTTTTCAGCGAGGTTTTGGCATTCAAATCTGGGCTTCACTAGTAGCAAAGGATAAAACAAAAATTAAGAGAAATAAGAAAACATGAGACGAGGTCGCCGGAGATGCTCTTTTAGGTAAGATCTGATAGTTTTTGGACTGATATGCCAAATTTTATTGTGGTTCCTTAACCTCTTTTGGTCAATTAACTCAAAAATCGAAATCTAATTGACATAGAATGCGAGGATTATCACGAGTGTGTACAAAAAAAATATGTACTTTTTAGGGAGGACGAAGAGAGAGGCAAGTGAAGAGAGATTGAGTATGCTAGGAAAGAAGAAAGAAGAAAAGAAAAAAAAACCTAGAAGTATGTCTTTAATAATGGGCTAAAGATTAAAAAATTTCTTTCAAATTATATACAACATGGACCAAACCGGGTAAAGACTTTAAACCTATGTCATTTTTAGTTGGGTTGTCGTGCCAAGTGATTAAATACGTAATTCTTTCATTTTCTTATGTCTTTCTTCCAAACCATTATACTATTTTTTACACCAAAAAAGAATATCTCTTTTATATTCTTTTCTCTTTTCTGTATTATATTATTTTCTTTTACTTAAATTTTTTTTTATTTCATAAAAGAAATCCTTTCTTTTTTTTCTTTTTACATATTCATCCCATGTAATTCATAGTTATTTCTTATATAATCATTTAATATAAAATTATTCTATATCATAAATTTTTAAATAATATAAATTGTAAGCAAATTTTATACATTATACGTATTAATAGATAATTCAGTTATAACTTTTAATAAAATTAACTTAGAATTTTATATGAGAATAATATATATACAAAAATTAATTTATACAAATTATAAACCAAACATAAGATGTAAAATTAATATTATAAAGATATTACATAAAAAAATTAATTAGGTATATTAGGGACCTAAAAAAAAGTAAAATTTATAATATGTTAAATTAAAAGTGTTATATAATAAATAATAATAATAATAAAATATTGATAAATAATAATGGTGTCGAAGGGAAGGCTATTAGAGTTAAACTACTACCTACTGTTCATATGGATATGTAAAAGGCAAGTATAATAGTTAGGAGGAACGAGAAAGAGAAGTAAAGCAGAATCTGGGGCTTAAATCTAGATCAGGCTATAGAGAGAAAAACTATGTAAATATTACTTTGTAAATAAAATTGTTTACTTACCAAAAAAAATAATGGTGCTGATGAATAGTGTTAGTGTAACACTATTCATCACACCAAAATAGTGTAAGATTAGGTTGGAGCACCAAAACATCAAATATTACACAAAAATAGGATTTAGTGTAATATTTAGTGTACGATTGAAGATGGTCTAAAAGACTATTAATTTTGGAGACGACATATTTAAATATTATACTAATATTTTCATGTAACTTGTTAGATCTACATAACATGTTTAGTGAAGAAATTATTTTCACAAAATATTTTTATGTACTTAACTATTGATCCAACTAACTGAGATTCATGTCCGGTATACCTTACCCTTTAATTAAGATGGAGGGATTCCATCCATTAATCTCTTGATAATTTGGAGAGAAAACAGCATAATTGATAGAAACTAAGCGTCCATCAAATTGTATAGAGAACCAGGTTTTCTATCAGTTCTCATAGTAAGCAACAGACTATAAAACTAAACAGTGTAGGGAACCAGGTTCTCTATCTGTTCCCACAGTAAATCGGCAGCAAATAAAGAACACGCGCACACTTCAGTACGTAAATGACACAGAGGAATTTTACGTGGAAAATTCCCAGCTCAACGGGATTAAAAACCATGACCTACCCTTGTAGGATTTTAACTTCACTACTGAGTAATCTTTAGATTACAACTTATTATAACCTAGGAATTAACCTTTTAATCCCTCACTAACTTGTAACTACACTATTACAAGCCATTTTGTAATAACTCTATTACAAAGACTTAACCACTCACTAACTTGTAACAACACTATTACAAGCCACTTTGTAATCTATTAAAAAGACTTTCCAACTCGACTAACTTTAGCCAAGACATAAACACGAGGGTTTATGATTTACAACTAATTATAACCTAGGAATTAACCTACTGAGTAACCTTTAGATTACAACTTATTATAACCTAGGAATTAACCTTTTAATCCCTCACTAACTTGTAACTACACTATTACAAGTCACTTTGTAATAACTCTATTACAAAGACTTAACCACTCACTAACTTGTAACAACACTATTACAAGCCACTTTGTAATAAATCTATTAAAAAGACTTTACAACTCGACTAACTTTAGCCAAGACATAAACACGAGGGTTTATGATTTACAAAGGGTTTCCTACACAATTCTTCTAAGTAAGCTAAGTAGGAATTACAAGTAAGAACTTCAACAAAGATACAACACAACTAAGGACATATAATAACTCAATATGGGAACTAGTCTGTTGTGATGTTGTTCTTTGTTCTTGATGCCCTTGAGAATAACTTACAAGATGGACACACACTTTAGAGAATGCTTGATGAGTTCTTGAATGTACAAACGATTTGTTTTACCTTTACTTGATGTTAATATCTCATTTGTGACATCACTTGGATGATACAAGCAAGGTAGGTAAAAAGCTTTCCACAGAAAGTTGGCTGTTGTACTGTTCTTGTACTGTAGCATGCGCTAAGGGTGGGCATAAAATCCGAAAAACTGAACTCTGAACCGAACCGAATTAATTCGGTATTTCGGTATTTCGGTTCGGTATACGGTATTGGATTTTGATATTTCGATATTTCGGTAAATACCGAAATACCGATTTTTTTTTATTTTTTTAAATTTTTTTTACGATTTGTTTTTTAAGCGATCCGCTAGGCATGAAGCTCTTTGTTTTTAAATTCTATTGCTATCAATTGTCCATACTTCGATTTGTAATTCATGATTCTCACTTTGGCTTTCAAATTTCTCTTTATATTTTCAATCTCACGATCTGTTAAAACATGACAAAATGAGAAAACATCGGATTCAAGTTTCTACAGTCTAATGATACTGACGAAAATCTGATACAAAGAGATGGAATCCATTAAAGTCCTTGTTCCTTTTCATCTCCAAATCTCCTATGTAACAGGAATTTAAAAATAAAAAGGAAGTCTCGGAAAGGTCGATTTGGAAAGATTACCAAAATATTGGTTGCATAGTACCATATTTCTTTAGGAAATTATATTGTGCTTCTCTATCTTTGGAGTAAGAGTGCGAGTTTGCGAGACACGATTATGCTTGTGTTACGTGTAACATGAGAAAAGATTATTTTGCTTCAAACTTGCATCTCTCTGTACTCTATAGCAATTATATATTTTTACAGATATATAATTAACAAATAATGATTTTGTTTCGTACTTTTTGCCCTTTTTGTTTTTACATATTTGTTATCTGCAATCTATTTTTGGTGTTGTCTTTATATCTTTTCAACCCGAAAAGCTACAGATTTTAATAGACAAAAGCTTTATAACATAGATTTGGTTTAAACTGAAACCGTACCGAACCAAAATAAGAAATACCGAACCATACCGAAATATTTTGGTACGGTATTTGGTATACACAATTGATAAACCGAATACCGAAATACCGAACCGAAATTCTTAAATACCGAACCGAAATACCGAATGCCCACCCCTAGCATGCGCAGGTAGCAACTTTCCACCTGGAGAGTTGACTTCGTACAGTCACCTCGGAAATTGGTAGGGACCTGGTTCCTCAGCTATTCCTTCCACTTTGAGGAGTTGAGCCATATCCCAAAATGGATCCCAACTTGGAACCTTGTGATCTTAAGGTCTTGAGAATGTTTAAAGTTGTAGAATTAACTATACGACGACCAGGGGAACTGATCCATATATATTCCTTCGATTTCGTTAAGAATCAAACCAAACATCTGACTAGTTACTCTGAACGCAAGAAAACTAATTTTTTGAGGTTCCTTATCTGGTTCTCTCATGAAGTTTGTCAAATCATATAAAACAAAAGATGCATAACTTATCAATTTCCCCCTTTTCGATGATGACAAACTTAGAATTGATATTCCCCCAGAAAATCAGATCTCCACATTGTTCCCCCTATGTATCAGCCATATTCCCCATGAGAACCAGACCAAAGGAACTTATCAAAACTAGTTCTTCAAGATTATTTGGCAAATCATCAAAACACAAAATAAAATAACTTATCAATTTCCCCTTTTTGATGATGACAAACCAAAAATTAATGTTCCATTTGAGAACCAGATTCCTTACATGTTTCCCTGCGGATCAGACCTAGAATCAACGTGTTATAAGCAACGTTTCCCCTGCGAAGCATAGCTATCTTTCATGCACAACACAACATATCAATTCGATTTTGTTCCTCCCCCATGTTGACACCTATATAACTTCCCCCTTTTGGCATCATTGAAAAGAATAATAGAATAAGCACATCCAAAAAGAAGTTCAGCAACATTAACTCATGCCACTTGGGCAACACAACATAAACAATAACAAGAACAACAAGTGAATGTCATTGCACAAAATAGAGTGATTGCCTATAGTAGAGGGATTATAACAAAATCACAGTAGTTTCAACATTACAGAATACGACAATTTAAACAACTAAAGTACCAATGTCATCAAACATATGGACCAAAAGAAGATAGGAATTCGAGGGAATTTGGAAGGAGTGAAAGACATGGATCACTGGACAGGAAGAAAAGTAAGGGGATAAGGCCTTGATGAGAATTCGTTCATTCACAACCATTTGATCAATGATCACCTACTCTCTCAGTTCCTCCGCCTATTTCCTCGATCTTTCATGCTCACCCTTCAACTTAGCATTCTATTATGCCAAGGGTCCATGGAGACCTGGTTCTCTACCTTTCTGAGCAGGTTGAACCATCAATCAAATCACCTAGAATCTCCCCAAGCTTCTCCTCATCAAGAACAAACTCAGTCCCATGCACACATAGCGTAAGAGTAGCACATACAACATAAAAGATCTTACTTCTTCTACATAAACGTTGCGACTTGGAGGAACAAAGAGGTGATTTTTTTTTTTGGAACTCAACAATGTCAAGAAGTTCCTCCAGTTTTCAGTATTATCATAGTCAACACTTTGCCTTACAAAACTTTTTGAGAAATCAGATTCTTCTACCTCTCCAAACCCGATAACTCAACCTTTTGCTTCTGTAAGGAACCAGGTTCCTCACTCACACTACCCTTTCTTTCCCTAAGCGGCCATGTCCCTCTTCTTCTTCTCAATCTGTTCATCCTTATCATCTGCTGTATCTTTCTCAGCCAACTTTCTTTTCTCAATTGTTTTTGAATTTTTTCTCACAAATGGAGATTTTTCAACTTCATTCTCTCTTCCACAATCACCACATCAGCAGGTCATGCCACTTCATCGTCAATCGACCTACTTTTCTTAATCCTTTTTACTGGATCAGAGGTTCGTTTAAGCACAGAACCTAAGAGAAAAAGATCATCATCATAATTAAAATTCTAAGAAGGATTTGAGGGACCAGGTCCCTCATTCAGTTCCCCCTTTTTCCGGCACATTCACAAATTCCCTATCCTTCAAGGCTTCTACAAACCCAACATCAATTTCAGCCTCACTTTCGAGAATATTATATCTACCCCATTCCTTTTTAGTTAAAATCCCATCAAAATTTACCAAAGTCATCTTGGGTTTCGATTCAGATGTAGTTAGGATTTTTGAAGGTGACAGAGTTGGATTCACTTCTGGCATATTTGGAGGGAAGGATTCTTTTTTAGATAAGGTTGATTTGGTTTTGAGGAAAGGAATTGGTTTTGGTTGGGTGTGAGAGAGGGAAATGGTTTTTCGGGGCAACAGGTCAGTTCAGAGAGGTTTAACATTTTGGACTTCAAAAATTTGGAGAGAAATGGGAATAAATTAATGACATTACACTTCAGCAGTTTAAAAAGTCATATAAGTATTAAAAAGACTACTAACTTGAGTCACAAGAACTAGGTTCCTTGACGGTTTTTGAAAATTTGAGCAAAGACTCCCAGAAGGGCAATGTCACTCTTACTTGTTTTGTCCTGAAATTGCCATGTATGTATACCAGTAATAGTATAGATTTGAGTTAGATGTCACCAAAAAACACTTTTTAGCATTGTACCTTTCCTTCTTAACATAGCCAATCATCGAGGGACCAGGTCCTTAGTTAAGCTTGATCAACCCCAACTCCAGACGATTTGTTTCAAAGTGTTCACTGCTTAGTTACTTGGTGAAGATGTCTACTACCTAGTCCTCCGCCTTCCAATACTTCATACAAATCAGAACCTTTTCAACATTATCTCTCAAAAAGTGATGTTGCACATCAATGCACTTTGTCTTTTTGTGTTGTACCGGGTTCAAGCTGTAAATACACCAAAGTCTTCAAGATGTTGCTTGATCTGTAGTAGTTGAGCACAACAAGAAGCAGCAATCATATATTCAGCTTCAGTAGTAGAAAGAGCCACACAGTTTGTTTCTTTGTACCCATTGAGATAAAGCATGACCCTAGAAAATGTATCATTCCAGATGTGCTTTTTCTATCCACCAGGTATTCAACATAATTAGCGTCAGCATATCCAACTGATGTGTGGCTAGAATTCATGGTTTAACACGTTATATGCCTTGCATTTGATGTAAGTTAATGATAAAAATATACTTCGTATGTGCCTAATGGGGTTTATTTTATGTGTAGGTGAATTGGAAACGAAAGCCGAGTTGAATAGAAGCATAAACATTGAAAATACGCTCAAGAGTCGAAAAGGAGTGACCGGGGCTATAGCCGGACGTTTGAGATGTAAACCCTGGTCATACCAGGCTATAGCTGGGCGTTTGGGCTATAAATCCTGGCATGACCAGGCGTTTGGAGGGCGTTAGAGCCCTAACGCCAAGCCTGGCCAGGCGTTATCCAGGCGTTTGGCCTGTAACGCCTGGCCCCTGATCCGGTTAAATCCGAGTTTTTAAAGATTTTAAGTGTTTCCCGGTGGGAATAGAAGTCTCCTACACATTTAGGGTTTATCTCAAACATATAAATAGACCCAAGAACACAAATTTGAGGGGAGGACACCATTTTTTGGAGAGAAGATACACACGGGATCATTAGGAAGCAAAGGATTTCTCAGTTTTCTTCATCTTATTCTAGTATNTAGGATAGGAATATACCTAGTCACCCGTGCTTAATTAAACATCATAATCTTAGTGCGTTCTAATAGATTAATTTCATAGGAATATAGCGTTAATCTATTGAGAACAGGCGAGTAGTGCTTCGGGAGAAGGCTATGAGAGCAATTATCGATTAATTAGCAACCATGAGTGAATTATATGAAAGGGAGAGTTAATTAGAATGCAATACGAGTGGTGAATTGATCACAACCCTGGAATATTTGTCTCTACTGAATACACACAACAATATTCTTGTCACTTGATAATTAGTTAGTTCATAGAATCGTAGTATAAATTAGTTACATTCCTGGATTTTATTTTGGCTTGATTAAATAACAATTAGAGTGATTCAGCAAGTAGTTTACGCAAGTCCCTATGGGTTCGACATTCGATTTAACATTATATTACTTGTTACGACCACGTATACTTGCGTGGGCCTTTGTAACCAACAAGTTTTTGGCACTGTTGCCGGGGACTTGAATATAGACTACTTTCTAGTTACTTGCTTTAATTCTTTATTTCATTGAGTCTAACGTCACGTGATTTTTGCTCCAATCTCAGGAACTTCGATTGAATGCGTAGGGTCAGAAGCCAGGACAGACTTGACGGCTTTGACCCCGAACCTGAGAGAACATTTCACAGGAGGTTGCGAGAAGCAAGAGATACAGACAATATTCAGGACTTCATCCGATTTCTTGTGAACATGGCAGAGGAACAACACATGGCTGTTCAAGAGGTGGCAATGCCCAGTATTTCTAATGTTACCTCCAGCATCGCGAAGCCCAGAATCACTGGGCACTTCGAGCTGAAATAGAGCATGATCCAGCTACTTCATGCAAACGGGCAGTTTATGGGTCTTCCACACGAGGATCCTCAGCAGCACACTCTTGGAGATTAGTGATACTTATATCACTAATGGCGTCACGCCAGATTATGTGAGGCTCACGCTTTTCCCATTCTCTCTATTGGGCGAAGCAAAGCGATGGCTGAAAGAAGAACCAACTAATTCCATTACAACATGGAACGTTTGGCGAGAAAATTTCTGGCAAGGTTCTTCCCTTCAGGAAAGACTGCAAAGATCAGGAGTGAGATAGTCTCCTTTAGACAGAAAACGGGTGAATCTTTATATTCAGCATGGGAAAGGTTCAAGGGGATACTCAGAGACTGCCCCCATCACAATCAAACAAACGAGGTGTTAGTTCAAACTTTCATTGAGGGGCTCCATCCGCAAACAAAAATTGTGGTAGATGCAGCAGCCGGAGGTCAGGTGTTGGAGAAGAATTATGATGAAATATTTGCATTAATGAATAAATTCTCCAAAAGCAATCTAGACTAGAAAGGTGAATGGAGAGAAATTTGATTCAAAAGTCACCAGGGGTTCTTGAACTAGATGTGGTCTCAGCATTGTCAGCTCAGATCTCTACATTGACTAACCAAGTCAATCAGATAAACCTGATCATTAACAAGCAACAGTCTCAACCACTGCAACAGGCCCAACCAGTGCACAAGATTCAGGTATTTTGAGAAGTCTGTGGAGAGGGTCACATGAGCAATCTATGCCCAGCAAATCCAGAGTCTGTATATTTTGTGGGTAATGTAAATCGAGGCCAAACAAATCAGTATGGGGACACTTACAATCCCAACTGGAGGAACAACCCAAATTTCTCTTGGGGTGGAAATCAAGGCAATCATATCATTATCGGCCTCAAGCACCTCAACAACAATACTGACCACCCCAGGCTGAACAATCAGCTAGCTTTGAAGACATTATGAAGAGAATGATGAACGACCAACTTGCTTTCAATCAGAAAATAATGGCTGATCACCAGGCCCAAGCAGCAACAATGAGAAACTTGGAACGTCAATTGAGGCAACTTGCCAGTTCCTAAAATACCAGACTAGTAGGAGCTCTTCCTAGCGATACTGAGCCCAATCCTAAATCTCAAGTCAATGCAATTACCTTGAGAAATGGAAGAATACTAGAAGAATCTCCAAAAACAAAGAAGAATACAGCTCATCCTGAAGGAGAATTATTTCCCAAGCCAGTTGAGGGGAATGAGAAAGATGATAAAGGACCCGAGCCAGTAATTGAAAATGGGCCACCACCTCCGTTGAAAAAAGATGATGCTAAGTACAAGAGATTCCTAGATATGTTAAGCCAAGTGAGTGTGAATTTTCCTTTGGTGAAAATTTTGCAAGAAGTGCCTAAGTATGCGAGGTATCTCAGAGATATTGTGGAAAATAAATGAAGACATGCAGAGTTTTAAACAGTTGCACTTACTGAAGAGTGCAGTGCCAGAGTTCAGAGTAAACTTCCTCCTAAGTTAAAAGATCCTGGGAGTTTCATAATTCCTTTGTCTCTTGGAAAATAAGAAGTTGGTAGAGCCCTGTGTGATTTAGGGCCTAGTATAAGTTTGATGCCATCTTGTTTATTCAAGAAACTTGGATTGGGGGTTCTTAGACCTACCACAATCACTTTACAGCTAGCAGATAGGTCGGTAATTATGCCGGAAGGAATTATTGAGGATGTGCTAGTTCGAGTGGGAAAGTTTATTCTTCCCGTTGATTTTATTGTGCTTGATTACGAGGAAGATGAGGAAGTGCCCATTAATTTGGGGCGACCATTCTTAGCTACTGGTGGAGCAATTATTGATGTGAGGGAAGGGAAGTTAAAAATGAGAGTTGACGATGAGGAGGTCACTTTTAATGTGTACAAGGAACTTAAACTCCCAAAGCATTATGAGGACCTGTGCATGATTACTATGGTCGACGTGAAGGGGATAAAGCAGAGTCCTTATGTGAATGGCAGTGATCCAGAGGAGGTGATGTTGCAAGCTGAGGGTGTAATGATAATTGAGAAAAGAGCCAGAGATGAAAAAGGAGATCCATTAAGAGCGCGCAAAGAGGCTAGGCTTCATGGGAGAAAGAAGAAGAGAAAGCGCCCAGCCTGAGCAGAGTAGCAGAGTCGTGCCACGGCTATAAACAAGGCACTTGTTGGGAGGCAACCTATCCTGTATATCTTTTTATTATTTTTTAGTGTCAGTTTTGTGTTGTTTTTATTTTGCAGAGTAGGCGAAGTCTGAGTACCAAATATTTGAAGCTGAGGGGCATGTTTGAGCTTAAGTGTGGGGTCATCCCGACTCTAAAGATTGAGAATCATGTCCGGGCAATGCCCGAAAGGGTCTCAGGGAGTATTTCTCACCCTAGTTTTAATTTTTTTCTTTGTGATCATGCATCGAGGACTATGCATAACATAAGTGTGGGGTGGGGAATCTACTTTCTGAAGTGAAGTGTAATTATATAAAATAATTTTTCTTTAGAAAGAAAAAAAAAATTGGACTTTTTCCAACGATGGATCTGTTGGACAATTTTCTTGAGGGATAAAGTCCAATTTAAAAATGCCAAAAAGAATTTTTTTTGTTTTTTTTAGAATAGGTAGGTAGTATCCCTTGGTTTTTCTTTGGGCTCCGGTTCTTTTCCAAGGGTGTAACTTGAACCGGGTATTTTAAAGATTATTTTTTTAGAGTAGTTAGGAAGGAACTGAGTTACTCTTCGAAATACCCATTGACATGTTTGGTGCCGGCATATTAGGTTATGACATACATTCTGCTTTCCCTTATATTTGGTTTGACATGTGATGCCTGAGTAAAAATAAATAGCCTATTTTGTACGCCTTAGCTCAGTGTTTGACTTGTATGCTACATAGTGTAATAATGCTTAATTCTCTCAATTGTGTGTGCTTGCTTGACTTGAGAGTTGAATAAAACCATTGTGATTGAGTCATGTGCAATGTGTGAGTGAGGTTTAGTGATTTTCTATGCTATCCTGTGTACTCTAGAACTTGCCTCGTGTGTTAATCGAAGCGAAATTGTAGGTTATGCTAGTCTAGGAGATGACGTAGGCATTTTCTTGCTTGATCATGGATGTGCTTGTCACATAGAATTAAAAATTTCCATTGCTAGACCCTTTAAGCCGTTTGACATTTTCTTTGGTACCCACATTACAAGCCGTACCTCTATTTTGTTCTTAAATTGAGATTTTTGCACATTTTCCTCGTAAGACACTTAGTTGCTAAAAGAAGTAAGGTGAGATATTGGGGATTAAATTTTGAGTGGAGCCATGTAAGGGCCCGTTGGTGCACACAAATTGTATTCAAAAGTCACTGGCCATTGAATTTTCATGTATGGAGTGTGTGTAGGAAAGAAAGAAAAAAAATGATAGTAAAAGTATGTACAAAAAGATACACACCTCCAAGTTTTTATTAATGTGTGCTAGTAAAAATATAGAAGTGCTTAATTGAAAAAGGGCTATGTTGAATATGAATTGGTTGAGAAGAATATGTGTTGATTTGTGAAGGTAGTGTATTAAAGTGCTTAGGAGGGTTAATCACTATTCCTAAATATATTCTACCCGTCCCTTAGCCTACATTATAACCT